>OY723390.1:28889465-28921965 GCA_963210295.1 Ophion ellenae | reverse complement strand
CCGATGGGGTGTCCTATTATCCTTGCCCTTGGTACGTCCTCGATGCACCATTCGCAATCTTGCGTCTATCTGTGTTTTTCCCCTGTTCGTTTTCTATTCCCCATTAGTTATTTCGGTAGGGTCAGAGTGGGATCAATGGCTCATGTTTTCAGAGGTCTATAGCTGCCTAACCGTTCACACAATCTCAACGAAACCTGGACTAAACGTGAGTTGTGTTCAATGGCTTCATTTTGTTAAGGGGCTATACCAGTGTGACACTTCCAAAAAATCGATTTTTTTTTGCTTTTTTCGACACTTTATACTTTCAAGAATGTGAGATGAGATTTTTATACTTTCAAGATTTATACTTTCAAGAATACGAAATGAGATTTTTCAAATTTGCTGACATTGTAACTCAAAGAGCAATTATCCGATTGACTTTAAATTTGAACTGAGTACTCTTGAATATATTTATTCTACAATGACGTAGGATATTTTTGATTGGATGAAAATTGACGATTTGGCATTGGAAAAAAACAACCATTTTATAGGCAAGAAAACATACTTTTTTTCATAACTACGCCATTTTGTTAGATTTTGATATTTTTCGAAAATCCTACGTCATTGTACAGGAAATACCTTCGAGTTTAACGACATTTTCCCTTTTGCGGTTTCAGCTACTCAATCGGCCGGAATCATGTCAGCAGTGGAGGAACTTTTTTTTTGGCGCCTCCGAAGGCAGCGCATAAGTCGCTTGCATCTCAATATTTTTCTATGAAAAAATTATCTAATATAGGTAAAATATAACCAAATATATTCTTAATTTTCCGAAACATTTAATTGAGTACTTTTCTTCCAAAAAATTCCCGAAAATCACCCAAATTTTCAGAGTTCACACTGGTATAGACACTCAACGGCCTAACCCAATATATATTGAGATAATCACCATCTTAAAAAAATGGGTTTCGATTCACTGTGTACTTCAGGGTCTACACAGTGAAACATGCCTAATTTCACAGTCAACCAACATTTCAAAATCAAGCAAAATTTTAAGCAAATTACCCTCATCCACTGTACACTTGTAGGTTATGGAGTGCTTTTCTCTATACAATGGGGAGTACTGTACAGTAAACTATTGAAAAATTAATTAAAAAAAAAGCATATTATGAGATCAATTACAATGATTTATTGAATATTAATCAACAATGAGAACCTACCTCATGAGTACCAATGCCTATCTAAATCACAACGCGAAAATATTCACATGATGACTTACCTCTGTGTACCTCGAAAAATTGAGCCACTGTGTACCGACCCTCTCTCTTTTTCTAAAGCGGGTACTGACAAGTTTCTATTTTTGTTAGGTTAACAAACACAATGCTCAAATACCGCAATATAGCTGTATATTGCGGGAGAACAATGTAAAGCAGGTAAAGAAGGAAAAAACATACAAACTCAGCTGGTTTTTCAACTTTTGACACCAAAAATAATATAAAATCACCTCTCACAACCGAATTGCGCGGGAGCGACTCACAGACAGGTTCAAACCTATTGGCATCCGAGGGCGGTTCTAATTTGAAAAAGACGCACATATATACATGTCCGCTTCTGAGAAACAGAAAAGGTTCAGTGTACCGACTGTTGCCACTTTGACCCTACATAAGGCTATGCTGTTCGGGTTTGAAAAAAATATGAAATCGTACTTAACCATTGATGACAGTTGCTTTCTCGTCCTTGCAGCGGATATACCGTTTCGTATCAGATGTTTATGTTCTGCAGTCAATGAAAATGCATCGTACAGACTGTACGATGCAGCAATTCTGCCGTCATATGGAATACGGCCGGTATCTACAGAAAAAAAAAAACAATCGAAAATGCGTTTTTGGTACCGTTGGAATCAGTGCAAAATTTCTCATCGTTCTGTATAGTAAACCGCATTTTCGATTTTTTTTGTAGATGTCGCCTTCTTCCATATGACGGCAGAATTGGTTGTTGGCTTCCGTTTAGGCTTGACGAAGCAACGCAAGGCAGGATTGCAGGTATTTAGGATATATTCGTCCGAATCTCCATTAAGGGGCCAGCCCACTTTGAAAATTTCAAAAAATCGTAAGCAAGCAAGATGAAGAAGAAATCGACGATGATGAACAATCAGAAGGGATTTTGTACGGTGCAGGAATTGCCGATTGAGTTTAGGTAAGAGTTTTTCATAGTATAAACTTCAAACGCGTTTTTCTCGAAACAACGGTTTCAAAATCTAGCTCCATCGTATCTCCAAAACTAATAAAGCGATTCTCTTGAAATTTGAACCACATATTGTAAACATGATTCGCAACAGGATGACCCTCGATGGTTGGAAAATTTTGATTTTTACTCTTTTTTTTGCGAAAAACTGCGAAAAAAACGCGTTTTTAAAACTTTTTTTCGTTTTTCATGTGCCATTTGTTTATTTTTTGACAAAACTTTATATCCGAGGGTCATTTTGTAGCTGGTGTCATACTGAATCTAATGGACTTTGATTTTTTTGTTTCAGACAAGCCGTTGCCGAGTTGTGATGGAGCTACCTAGCCCATCTATTTTTGAGGCGTTACGTTAAACTATAGTTTTTGTACTTAAAAATGAATAAATTTTTTTTTTAATGTATTTCAAGACTTTGTTTATCAAGTCCAACAACTTTTATATCCATATCTTTTATAAAATCCTCAAAAAAAATCGCCAAAATAGCCTTTTTTTCGTTGCTCCAAAGTGGACTGGCCCCATAAAACCTCCTTTTCCCCATCTTCTGCAGTTTCACTTTTCGTTATCTCTCTCCCACGTGTTGCGTCCTGTTAATTTTTTTCTCCATGAAAATCACAGCGCAGCACCAGATCGATTTTTTCTTCGAGCGCATTCCCATTTCCGGGGCAACTTCAACCGATTTCATTCGTCGTCAGAGTCGTCAGCAAATTTCACTTTTTTTCATGTGCTTTGTCGATTTTATTATTTATTACAAAAAAAAAATGGAAATAAAATGGGGGACAACGTTCTTTTGATTTGGCATTTGCAACACTATGCGATCCCAACGATTATCGGCGAGGACGAATCGCGCGACGCGTCACTTGACGCCGGCGGAGTCCACGACGATTCAATTGATATTTCGTTTATACACGTATATCTCATTTCGCAATGGCAATGATGACGACGATGATAAAAATAAAATAATAATAAGACGCAATGACAAACGGTATCGAACTAATATTATGTTCTTACTTATACTCGTATATTTATAAGTAATACATTTGTTTTTTTTTGTTTGTTTTTTTTCCCCTTTCGTCGCTGTTACATTTTCTTTCTCGCTTCCACTTTTTTTCTTTCACACACACACGCACACTCTCTCTCTCTCTCTCTCACTAGATCGCACGTTACTAATTAAACGTTATGTCTTGTTTTTCTTCCATTATTCATTATCCTCTCTCTTCTTTCACTCGTTTCTTTTAGTAAACAAATAGCATTCTAGCTTTCAATTTACAATTATTTAACGCCTCTTAATTATTTAGAATCATGATTTCCGCCTTACGAAATATCCTTTTCTTTTTCCTTTTATATATACTTTAGGTATCGTTACCGATCATCATCGTTACATAATTAAATGTTTTTTTTTCTCTACAAGATAGATTCAGCAAATTTACGCATTATCGTTACTATTTTACTTGTTTTTTTCTTTCTCTACAAAAATCGAAGTCTGCAAATTATTCTTTACAATAAAATACATTTATTCGGACAGTGGATTTGCTCTCGTACGTGCATCAACGTTACACTCGTCTACACTCTTCATTCGTGTCACTCATACGTTTATACTGGCATTTACTCTTGTCAATTCGCAAGCTACCACTCTCACTCTCTCTCTCTCTCTCTCTCTCTCTCTCTCTCTCTCTCTCTCTCTCTCTCTCTCTCTTTACACTTAGGACAAAAATTTCACTTTGTGTCAACTCACGTTCACGCCGATGTTTTTATTTTTTATTTTTCAAATCGCAATCGCACCACGAATCGACGGTTCGAATCGGCAATGCGAGAATACGATTCTACAATGAAAATTGGTCGCGCGTGAGTGTATCGTGAGTTTCAGTCTAACGGGATTCCTTGGCGAATCCAGTTCTTTTTTTTTGTTTCGTTACAAGTGGTCGAGGACTATTGTTTGTAGTGTTACTTTTACTTTTTTTTTTTTTTCAATTTCAGGGACTCTATCGCGGCGTTGTAAATTCATCGGATCGTCGTAAATAATCACAGGATCAATTTTTGTCCTCCTGCCGCTTCCCCCCAACCCCTCTCTAGTCCTCGAGATCTCGGTGAAAACAAAAACGTCACGCTTAAGGGGGGAAAGTGTGCACAGTGCGTGACATCTTGTTACAATTATTCGTATTACAATTCTTTAAATTCAACTACAATTAAATGTATACATTTACATAAGATATATATATACATACATACATCCATATATATATATTGATATATATATATATATATAAAATGTATATATATATATATATATATATATATATTTATATACTATATATAGTCGTAGTATACGTACTACAGCGTATCTTCGTCATTAATTACATTATGTACACAGAGGATTCGACGTTTCGTTTTAATGATAATTTTTGTTTATTATTATTTATTACAGCGAGGCCCGCGTAAACCTCATTTCTTGAATTACGTCTACGAAGTCGATACAGAGGAGTATTCATACAATTATCGTAATCGACGAGTCGTCGTGGTTTTTAAAAATTATCAATTTTTTCCCGTCGATAATTTGTCCCGCCTCTCTTGTTTTTTTTTTCGTTTTCCGTGTTTCGTTTTCTTATGGCTTGAAATTCGTCTGTATTGGAAATGCGAGAGGTCCGAGTGAAAATGTTCGATGCATGTGTGCTTTCTCTCGTTGGGCGAGGCTCGCGACGATGATAATTGCAAAAATGGAGCGTTGAAATCGAAGGAAAAGAGGAATCGTGGCAAGGATCACGTGGAAGTATCTGAGCGTATGTGGAAGGAACGTATTTACGAGATACGTCGAGGATTCCAACATTTCCTATCTCGAGTCCTTTCGAACACAAATCGTTCGCGTGGGTGCTGACGAGAGTACGCTGCTACGATAAATATTCTCAACCACCGACAAAAAAAATCTCTCTTCTACATTCGACTCGCGTCACATTCTACGCCGTATCAATGATAATATCGTGCGATGAATTTTGGAAAATCTCGATAAATTTCGAAGAGCCTTTTCGCGCCTACTATCTCCGTCTCTTTCCCTGATTCGTCGCGTACGTTATTCGCCTCGCGTGTCGTTCAGTCTTCGGAGCACAGTGACTAAAATTCAAAGTGTCTCCGATATATTTCGAAAGAAAAAATTCGTCTCGTTTTCACGTTTCACCGACAGCTCGTCGCGCGGAACGCGTTCGTTCGTCATTCGTCGTTCGAGCCCGTCTTCGATAATCGAAACGTTGGCTTCGATTCTTGTTCATTTTGTTCGTTTAGTTTCGTCTTTTTTTTTTTTCGAGGAGTCTTCCTCGTGGCTCCTAAGGCTGCCTGGGGCCGGTATTGCCGTGCAAGTGGGCAGCGCTTCCAACGTTCGTAGCCGGACGATTGTGATGGGTTTGTGCGGAGTTTCCGGCGACGGGTACGGGAGCGACGGGGGCCGTGGGTCACTTGGGCGGAAAAGGCGATATCACCGACGCAGCTACCGCGGCGGCCTGCTGAGTCGCCAGCACTGCCGCTGCAACAAACACCGAGTTTTATTCAACCAACAAAAAAAAAAGAAGAAAAAAAAATAATAAGAGAATAATTAAATACGAAAGCAAGGGTTTTTGCGTGTCGTTATTCGAAGGATCGAAATTACGACCAAAATTATCGAAAAAATCAACCCGATTAATGTAAATCACGAATCTTTGGTTTGACGTGAATAATTTAGTCTCGAATGTGCCAAAAAAAACACGTGGCGATCATTTTTTGCTATGGACGTTACGTCGCGTCGGCCTCGACGTCGAAAGCGATCGGCGATCTCGCCAGCTCCATTTTTCAATGAGAAATAGGGGGTGGTGAATTGATTGGAGAAAACCAAATGGCCCGCGCAACCCACGCTCGTCATCCGTTCACGCGGAGGAAACTACGAACTGTTGTACGAGGAAGAAAAAGTAAAAAGAAAAGACAAAAAAAATCGGTTCGGACCTTCTCGTTGATTTCTCGGATAGTGCGGGGCGCAGGGGATAAGAGGAATGGCCCTTGCCACATTGACAATCGCACGAGTGCTTTTACGATCTACACATCATTTACAGTGATCACATCGATAAAAAGAGATCTGAATGGATATGTGAACGGCTAATGGAGAGAAGCGTTTTATTTTTATTCCCTTCTTCCTATCTTTCCAATCAAGATTTTCGATTCTTTTTTTTTCTTTTCGTGGAGGGAATTCCCCGTTTTCGGGGGAAAACCTGGCAGTGATTTTTGTCCTATAAGATACACTTGGTCGCGTTCGAGCTTCCGGCGTCGAAACGCGCTTCGTTTTTTTTTTCTTCTTTTTTCCTTCGACATTTACGATTCACCGGAAAAGCGAAAGAAAAAAAAGTCGAATCTCGGATCTCCGTAGCGCCGTTTCTCCGCGTAGTGCGGTAAAAGAGTCGAAAACCCAGCACTTTTTAGCGTGGAATATGAATTTTTGACTGTAGGTAGATGGTTGCATGCTGAAAGTGAGCCCGATAAAATGTTGCCCCTTAACATGCCCCAACCCTAAGAAATAGGGGTTGAAAACTTAAGAATCGCCGTACCTCGATAATTAATAGCCGGATGGAAAAATGTTTCGAACAAAAGTTGTTTGGAATAATGAAATTCGTATAAAGTTATCTGACGTCCAACCCCCTATCTTTAAAGCAGCGGCCCAAAAACGATTCCGGAGTATGTAGTAATAGTATCTCGATAATTAATAGCCCGATCAAAAAAGGTTTCGAACAAAAGTTGTTTGGAATAATAAAATTCGTATAAAGTTATCTGACGTCCAACGCCCTATCTTCGAAAATAGCGGCACAAAAACGATCCGAAAATTCGGGGTTGATGCAGTGGTGCTTTCGTGTTTTTGTGCCGCTATTTTCGAAGATAGACGCTTGGACGTCAGACAACTTTATACGTATTTCATTATTCCAAACAACTTTCGTTCGAAACATTTTCCCATCACGCTGTTAATTATCCAGATAAAGCGATTTTTAAGTTTTCAACCCCCATTTCTTAGGGTTGGGGCGAGTTTTGGGTCAACATTTTATTGGCCTTACTTTCAGAATGCGACCATCTACCTTCAGTAAAAAAATCCATACTCTATGCTGAAAAGTGCTGGGTTTTCGTCGTCTTTTGCTGGACCTGCGGCCTGACACGTTCAATCGCTTCGGGCTGTCGCGAATGTGAGCTTGGAAGACTACGAGAGTTCCGCGAGCAAACGCTCGTGTCTCGATTGCGCAATTGTAATCGACTTTTTCGATCGCGCTGGCGCACTTGGACAACGTCTCGCACATACGTATCTACATACGAGTATACTTTGTTGCAACGAGGGATTTCTCGCGCGCGTGTCATCGCCATGGCGATCTCGTTCCGCGTTCTCATTTGGCGGTTTCTTCGCTTTCACGTGCCTCGGCGGTACCAATTTCCATTTTAATTAGTATAAGTTCGGAGAGAGAAGCACGATAAATAATTATCACAGTCTGAACTAGCCTAAAGTTCTAAACTAACCCTATAAGACACGCCACGAGAAGTTCTCGTCAGCGGCGACCTAACCGAATCCGCGTTTCCTTCCTATTTCGCATTCCTATCGATTCTCGTACCTAGCGACGAAGAATTCGTCATACTGTTGCTTTTTCTTCCCCGCCCACTCGTTTGCGATCATTCGCGAACGAGATCGATGAGTGCGACAATTTGGCTTACGTTCGCGAGCACGCGATCGCGAGAAAATTGTACTATTTACAAGAAACAAAGGGAAATGGGGGAGCGAGGCGATTCGTTGAGTCTCGAAAGGTTCGTCGTTTCAGACTCGCCACACGGTACAAAATATATGTGAATACGTTTTGTTCCCTCCCTTCCGGAGGTTTTTTTTTAACCCTTGTCTGTCACACCTCTAGATTGTGACGTTTGGGTACACCCCCAAAAAGCATTGTAGTATTTTTTGCTCAATTTTTCAATTATTTATCATTGTCCGAAGTGAGTGGGGTTGATGTTTAATCAACCCCACTCACTTCGGAGAGTGATAAATAATTAAAAAATTGAAAAAAAAAAACAAACACTACAATGCATTTTCAACCCTTGTGTGTAAGCCCATGCCGATTATTTTCAAGCCGTGTAATTTTTAATATAAACAAGTCGAAAAAAAAAATTCCGGAAGTTCGAAAAACGACTGGGGTTGACCCCGATGACTGTTAAGGGTTGATCAACAATACCGACGTAAACGACATGAAAATCCCGTCGAATTTCCTCATAGGCCCTTGAACTTCGTGCAGTTCACGTCCCAGAGTCGGAGGAACAAGACAAACCCTCTCTCGTTTTCTCGATCTTCGTTTTACATACCGTGGCTCGATTATCGCGATTCGACTAGAATTGGCGCGTGATAACGAGACAACGACAACGAATTCACGTTATTTTCCCATTATCGTCGACGATTCGTCGTTTTGGAAAATACGCATGCAGAATTGCGAAGTCATCACGAATATACACAATACACGAAGTTGGGACGCAACGAAGGGGTTGTTGTTTTCTCTCACTCTCGGTCCTCGGTGATTCTCGTTACAATTGCAAAGAAGACGGTCGTTTCGCTGTTCGGTAATTCGCGCGCCACGCAACGAACAAACGCGTCGTCACCGTATTTAAAAAAAATGTAGGTATATAATAGCAATAATAATAATAATAATAATAATAATAATAATAACAAAAGTTCATAGTCGTCCAGTGGACAATCTGCGCGCACTGGTACCGTTCAAGCTCGTTCCTCACGTACGACCCGACATACCACTCGATCCAGGATTCACTCAGCGAGCGTTGTGTCCACAATCACGTCACATTCCCAGGCACTAAACGCGCCGGGCGAGCGAGAACTTTCATAGTTTCTTTACAACGTTCGTAGCAACGTGAATTTGTTCGTTCTCGCTTCGGGTGAACAGGGTCAAGGGTTGCGGGGCTCCGAATGGCCAACCGACGAGTTCCGTGTATTTCGTGTTAATTTTTTTTTGCTTTTTTGTTGGTCAAATCGTTCATCAGTTTACCCGAGTCAAATGGACAACCTGATGGATCGAGTTGGAGCCGCGGATCGCCGGTAGCCTTACTGTCAGGGTCGAACAAGGGGCTTACCTCCGTAGGGCGCGGGATACTGTCCGGTCAACAGTGGATAACCGAGTCCCACGTGCGTGTGATGATGAGTGTGAACGTGCCTCTGCGGTGGTGGTGATCTGCTGTCTTTGCCGATATTACCGACGCTCCCGTCTACGGGTCCCTGTTGTCCCTGTTGATTGACACCCGGTTGCTGTTTGCCGCCCTGTTGTTGTCCGGGCGGAGGTGGTCCAGGCCCGGCGGCCGATGTGGGTGGACCGCTCGGTGGCCTGGCCGGTGTGGGCCCAGCGGCCGAGGGGCTAGCCGACGAGGAGGCAGTCTTCGGAGTGGGTGACTTGAGGGCGCGTTCCTGCAGCTCGTGTATCTTGTGAGCCGAATAGTACTGATTGGCGTGATGCTGGAGCAGATCGAGAGCTTTGCCGGGTGGCCTGCTGAGATCTTCCGGGGCGTGATACCTCGGTAGCTGATGGAGATAAGGATTGCCGGAGTATGGGCCAGGTACGAGCATGGGACTCAAGCCGCGATAGACCGGATGACTCGGGTCGAATGGTAGACCGCCGTAATGCTGGGGTGGCATGTAGCCCGGATGTATGTAGGCGTATTGGGAGGTCGGTGGGGGCGGAGGGCCCTGGGTCTCCATCGTTGGCTTGACACCCTCCTGCTTGTTCTTCGAGTCGTCGTTCTTGCCGAGATCCTGCGGTTTCTCCTGTTTCGGCTGGTGCTTGGGACTGGGTGGCGGTGGTTTCGCCTGTTGCGTCGCTTTCGGGGCTTCCTCCTTGCGCCTTTGATCGCCCGGATACAGATAATATCTTCGATCGTCTTGCACCGGGTTCGGCGGGGGTGGCGGACCGCGTTGGCTCTGCGACCCGTGATAAACGTGATACGGGGACATTTGGCTCTTCATCTCTATGCTCTCCTTCAGTATCTGATGATTCTCGTGCTGTTTGTCCTTCATAATCGTCTGTTGGGATTGCGGCTCTTGCTTTATCTTGGCCTTCTGCTCGTGAGGATCCTGATCCACGGATTGATTCTGCACTTGCTGTTGCTGTTGCTGCTGTTGCTGCTGCTGTCGCTGTTCCGCGACTTGCTGCTGATAGGCGTGATAGCCCGGTATGTAGCTGCTGTAACCGCACTGATAATACGGATTACCCTGGGGCTGCTGGCTCAATTCCTTCTTCTCTTTCTCGACGTTCTGCAGACTCGTTATCGAAGGCATCTGCGGTATGTTCAGCGGTTTGATCTCTTGCTTAGGCGTGAGATCGCTGGCTTTCTGATCGACCGGCTGTTTGTCCTGTACACTCGGCACGAGATACGGGGGCTGCCCGTAATACGGGTACATACTGAAGTGAGCAGGCAGATGCGTCTGCGGGCCCGGTTTCGAGTCTTTTTCCTGGCTCTGCTTGGCCTTGTCGGCTTGTTCGGCTTCGAGAACCGGCGCCGCGTCGTCCGAGATGTCCGAGTAAGCGGGACTCTGTACGTCCTCCCTCGCCGAGTCCACCACGGGTGGCTCCAGGGGCGAAGGATGCGGACTTCCGCCTGGTGATTTGCGGGACTTCTTCTTGAAACTCGTTTTCGGCGTGCGAGGATCCTTGCTTTTGTCCTGCTCGGGCATGAGAGCGGCCGTTGGCTTCACTTTGAACTGGGGCATCTTCGGATGAAGACCGACGCTCGGATAGGGCGACAAGTGGGATGGCACACCCGGTACTGGATGTACGACCGCGGGCGACGAGTTTTGCAGACCCGGCGCTTGCGTGATCTGCGTCGCGAGACCCTGTAGGCCCGGATGCTGATTGAGAGCCTGCAAACTCTGGGCCTGCTGTTGGGGCGGTAGGACCGATTGATGGACGACGTGAGCCGGCGCCGGCTGACCGAGCGAGGTCGGGATAGGATGCTGCAGCGGTGGCAGTTGATGGGCAGGTGGCAATTGCTGCTGCGGCGATTGCAGTTGGGGAATTATCGGCTGGAGGGGTTGTTGCTGCGGTGGCTGCACCGTCAGGGGCTGGGGTTGAGGTTGCTGCTGTTGTTGTTGCTGCTGCTGTTGCTGCTGTTGTTGTTGTTGCTGCTGTTGCTGCTGCTGTTGTTGTTGCTGCTGCTGCTGCTGTTGCACCTGCTGCTGTTGGGGTACTTGGAGGAGAGTATTTTGCTGTGCCGATTGATGAGCTGCTACGGCAGCTTGCGTAGGCTGCGGGGGCTGAGGTATGTTCAACGGTTGTGGAATGCTCGTGCACGGATGGGGCGAAGGAACTGGCCTCGGCGACTGACTGGTGTGCGGACTCGGGCTCTGCGGCGGTGGATTCGTCGGCGTAACTTGCTGTACCGTCCTCGACGAGGATGGCGGCGGCTGTTGTTGCGACTGTTGTGGGGGTGGCTGGGGAGGAGCGACGGTGGGAACCGGTGCGGCAGGCGGAAGATTGTTCACCGCTGGTGAGGGAGAGGCCGCGACCGTAGGCGCCGGGACATCGTCCTGGCCGAATCTCAGTACGCCCGGCTTCACGATACTCGACTTTTCCGTGATGACGGGAACAGGCGGATCGGCTGTTGGCGATGGCACTCGCGGCGGGGGTGGAGGCGTTTCCGGTGGCAACGAGCTGACCGAGGGACTCGTCGGTCGCACCGGGGTCGTGCCTTCCGTTTTTTCGGCGGGCGATTTGACCGGCGTCGCCGGACTCGGCGCCTCGATGTTGCTCTCGTCGTTCTCCGAGGTGCTCGTTATGCCCTCCTTCGTGTCCTCGTCGTCGGCCGAGCCGTGCGCGTGGCTCTGATGGTACTTGAGACCGTTTATGTGTTTGTACTTTTTGCTGCAGTTCGGCTCCGGGCATTCCAGTAGTATCGGACTAGGAGGCGGTGAACCGCTTGGCGGTGTAGGCGGCGGAGCTCTTCTCTTGGTCTTCTCATCCTCCTCGGGTCCTCGCGACTTCCTCTTCGCCGCTGGATCCGGCCTGGGCGGAACGAACGCCGCTGGACTCGGACTCGCCGCTGGTGATCCTTGCGCCGCACCTCGACGTCCTTTGGCACCACCGTTCCGAAGCTTACTGTGCACCGAACTTCGGGTTTCCGTGAAATTACTGAGATCGTTGCCCGGCGATGAGTTCGCCGCGGCACGACCGCGCTTTCCCCGTCCCTTCGGCGTCCTCGCGTCCAAGTCGCTCGTTGGCGAGTCGCAGAAACGCGGCGGCGCCCAATCGTGCCTCGTGCAATCCAACAATGTGCCGACGTAGGTTTTACCCCGCCACGTTACGTTCACCACCAATACACCTGCAACAGAATTAGTACGTCTCAAATAGTAATTGCCCGTAAATGTAAATTTCCCGAACGTTGTTACGTCGCTCGTACGAAGCTGGACGACGTGATCTATTGGTCGGTAGCATCTTCGCTTCTGGAATACGCTTGCCTTTATTAGCGGTAAATCAAAACGGCCGTGTCTCATGTCGGGGGATTCGAATAACGGGACGGCCGGAAAGGAGTATCTAATTTTCATATGTTGGAAGAAAAAGTAAATATCCGATTAAGGCGGAATATACATTTGGACAGGAGGAAAATAAGAGATGTTGAGGAATTTTTTAAACTAAGAAATAATTGTTCTACAATTATCAAACTTTAGGTATACTTTAGTAGTATATTTAAGTATACGGAACACTTTTTTTTTAATTACTTCGTCATCAAAATGGCGGAGTTGTGGCAGAGTGTTACAGCAAGGGCGCCGCGGGAGTTGCGAATCGGCGTGCAGTCTAGCTTTCCGGGGACTTTGATTTGCAAAAAAGTTCAAACATTTTTTCAGTTAGAACATGTATAGTTTCTATGTGACGGCAATTAAAATGAAGAAATTGCAAATTTGAGAAAATGGCACGCATTTACAAATCAACATTTCTGTAAAATGTGGATTAAAAAAGTCGTTTTTTCCGATTTTTCAAAAACAATTCTCGTACGAATATTATCAATATTTGTACCAAGTTTCAACTCAATCGGCTTAAGGCTTTAGGCCACTCTAGAGGCCGAAAAAATAGGCTTTTTGGGGATTTTTTTTCAGAAAAACTACAAAATAAAACGAGATTACAAAAAAGGGTGTTTATCATACATATCAGTGACTGTATGCGATTATTTTTCAAGCGATTAATTTCAAAATGGCGGCTGCGCAGCGTTTATCTCAAAACTGCATTTTTTTAGTTGGCCGGAAAAATAACTCAGACAATTTTCAACCGGTTCACTTAAAATGTTGAGTATATCTTGAAAAATACATTTTCTATGGAAGTACGTAGGATTTTTTTTACATTGCATAGTTCATTTGTTATTAACAATTATCTGACGATTTTTTAGGCAAATTTTTGAAAAGTGACAAATTTGCCTAACAAATCGTCGAAATTGTCATCGATGCACTACGAAAAAGGTGCAATGGCGAACACTCCGAGTGTGTATCAGGACGGGGAAATAGTGAAGTGACAAGTATGATATACCATTGAAAGAGGGATACGATCGTTAAAGCTCTAAAGGGGGTACCGAGAACCATTGGAAAAACAAATGCGACGTGTTGATCGCTACAAATTTCCTAGTACGACCGTGCAGTCGGTACTTCATTGAAAGTAGTATCAGCTGCCAATTTACCGGTGAATCTTGGTGTCATTAGTTGGAATTCATGACAATTCAAATTAATGGACGCTGGAGATAGAGCGCGGCAATGTACATTGAAGAATACTTTATCACGGTGGAGCGTTTGGTGTTTGTTCTCGTTGGGAATATCAGCGGTGGAACATCTCTGGTGTATGTGTGTTACGTGGAGTAGTGGGTGGCTGTGCACGACCCCGAGAGCCAGACGAGAGATATCGATTTCCGTGTGCAGGCATATATATCGCTCTCTCTCTCTCTCTCTCTCTCTCCTTCCCTCCCTATCTCTTTCATTACGTAAATATTGCATACGAGCTTTTGCGGTGAGTGAAACGGAAACGAATAGACGTGAACGTTAAAACAGGTACGCCTTTGATTTCCATATTACCCGTGGTAGCTTTTAATTCGTGAGAGCGGGGCATTTCACTCGACGTCCAATGAGAATACCCATGAATCATTTATTCGACATTTCGTGTGTTCCCGATCTACGCAGGACCGCGCACACACATACGCTTCTGCAGAGTTCACCCAGGGACGATCATCGAATTCAATATTGTACAATTATGGAACTGCAAAGTCCATTTTACCATGCGCCGACTGTTCCGAATGTGTTAATACGACTGCGGTTACAATGCCACGTACGGATTTTCACTCGACATATCGTGTGACACTTTTGGTCCTCGATCTCCGACTGTTATCGCCATTATTATTGTTGTTCAAATCCCCGTTCATATTCCATCTGGAAATAGCGTTCTATGCGATGTCGTGTTGACTGGATCGTTATCCGGCGCCGCATAACCGGATTTCTCGTTGGAAGAAAGTGGAAAATGGATTGAGCATCCATCAACGCTACTGGATATCACTTTTTATCAACAAAGAGACTAAATTTATGTTACCCACAGTTGTTCCGATTTATGTTAAGGGGGTATCCTTCTCTGGAAACTTAAAAAAAGTGGTTTTTTGCAATGAGTTTGAAGTTTGCATCATACGAACGCAATGAAAATGATGATTTTTTCATTTCTCTAAATTTTTTTGACGAATCTTCGTTCGGGAAAATTCTCAATCATTTTTCAAGTCGCTTACTTATAAATCTAGTATTTGAATCGGGAAAAAAATATTTTGTTTAACAATAAAAATGAGGGAATAAAGATATAAAATAGAATTTTCGTTGCATTCCAACGATGCGAACTTCAAGACCATTTTTTGCATATTTTTGTGGTGTGAACTTTCAAGAATATTTAAGACCAACCGGACCCTAAAATTTTGATAATTGACGTAGTTATACCTATTTTAGTGGAACAGTGTGCGTCGGACATCAAAGCACAAGAACACTCAAAAGAGGCCCGAACTGCCCGCAGATTGCATAGATTAGGTGTGCAATACGATTTTGATTATGAGGAAGGAAACTTATATGGTGCCGGAATCGCTGACTAGCGGTAAGACGACAATATTTCACAAAATCGCGTATAATATGTACCAAAACTTTGAACGCGATTATCTCAAAACTACATATCTTGACACGGCGGGATTGATATCTTGAGTAACTTTCACACCGTTGACTTGAATTTGCACCGTTAGCGTTGAAACAGTAGTCATTTTCGATTCACGATCGCAATTTTTTAATTGGATGAACCATTTGTTAATAACAATGACTTCAGCATGCTGTTTTTCAAGAGAAAAATGAGGTTTTCTTTGGAGAAGCTGTCATTTTTTTTCGAAATTTCGAAAAGTGCATCGTGAACCCATAGCCAGTTGGATATATTTGAAGAATTTTTTGTTTGTTTTCATTTCAGATTACATTTGAGCCTGGTAGAGATCCCATTTCGGACCTCGCTGCTGGAGGACTGCAACGCCAACTACAGGAGCACGAACACTTTGAAAGATTTTCTTCCGAAAAAATGACATTGTAACCACAAATATGTGTACAACATGCTGGGAAAAAGCAAATTTATTCCAACCAATGTGTTACTAGAAAAAAATTCATCATTCTGACCCTTCAAATTGGGCTTCCAGAGAGGGATACCCCGCTAATTTGTGTTGAATATTCGTATTTTCGATTCTGATGCGCCAAATTTGTGGTGAATGTTTTATTTATTGCATAATTACCAATAAAAACTGGAAAATTAGATTCTAAACGACTATGGAGCCTCCGTCAGATTGACAAAAACAGTTTTATCATAAAAACGGACTAAGAAACGTTGCGCCAAATCTGTCGGAATCTTATTTAACCCTTTCACACCTGACGGGGCATATGCTGTCCCAGTCCGGAAAAAAATTGAAATTACAGCTGGGACAACGTATGTCCCAGTTACTAAAAAACAGGCGCCTTTCAGTGGTGACGAACTCGCACTCTTATTGAGCAAGTTTCAGACAGAAAAGTTATTTCATCGTAATAATCACTTGGAGGAAAAATAACTGTTCCCGGTAATGAGGCGCACTAATCTGATTTTTTCGCCGTATTGAAAGGGTTAAATAACCCTGAATTACTTTAGCGGAATTAATACTATGGGTAAAATTGTAATTCAACACGTTATTGATACGCGATCAACGTCAACGTTGCGTTTGCGATGCTCAAATTTGGCACCCGGGGCTCATTGATGTGAGAGCTTAGGTTATGGTGCAGATCTAGGTTATGCTCGCCAAAAGCATCGGGTGGTTACGCCCGACGTTGCCAAGTCTGTGCGTGCTATTTCGTCGTTCTGATCATTTTCAACCGGAAGTTGAAATCGTTTTATAATGTAGTGCTTAAACTGCACGGTTAAGTGCGGTTAATTTTCGATTTGTTGCAAAATCTATGATGTCTAATTTATCCAATCTCGGTTTTTCATCGAGCTTATTAGTTGGATACGTGAGATACGCCGGCTTCATAAGACGACGTGCTTTATAACCTCAAATTGCTCGACTTTGCAATTTTATTACAAAAAAAATTGCACGATCAATACAGTTTAAATTTTGTCTAAGAGTCCATAACGTATTCGTCAACATTATTCAAAAAATCAAGTTCGAAATTTGGATTCTTCTTAACCCGTCCTTAACACACTTATATTTGGCCACGGCTTCGACACACTGGGTCAATGTGACCAGATAGTATTTCCAAAATAAATCCGGGATACACTTTGAAGATTTCTTAATATGTATGCATAATTTAAATTCAGCAAGTGCAAAATTGAATTGTTGTAAAGAATTATGGAAACTTTCAATTTTAGGAAAGTGAGCATTTTATTTCAAATTCGTCTGGGTCAAAATGACTCAGTGTGTCAAGGAAGGGTTAATGATCGTACCTCCTTAAGAACGTTTTTCTTTCGAAGGAATGGGGTAACCATGATTCTATTTGCCTTTCAACGCGTTAATTTTGAGTTTTAGGACTTTGGGTAATGTCGTTTGGGTGTGATAAGATTCACTATCAACTTTCGAGATAAAGAGGGAACTCGGAGAGAGGAAGGCGAGAATATCTGCTAAGAGAGAGAGAGGGGGGAGAGAGAGAGGGAGAGAGAGAGAGAGAGAGAGAGAGAGAGAGAGAGAGAGAGAGAGAGAGAGAGAGAGTGGTTTGCCCCGGTTGCACTCGGAGACAACATTCGGGGACACTCCGGGGGTGCTTTGAGGAGAGTACTCTTGAGTACAGTACACGTAAGGGCTATGGAGTGTCCAGGTATTGCACAGACATACAGAACAGTGAGGAACACAGAACAGAAGGCTCCCCTTCGCTCTCTCTCTCTCTCTCTCTCGCTCTCTCTCCCTCTTCCACATTCCCTCTATCTCTTTCTTACGTCAGACCCTCATCACGTAAAAGGGCGAACCTCCATGAACTTCAGGTGTTAAATCACGCCGGTTAGGTCGTTTTGTCTGTTAGGATCGCATACATAAGTGTATATCGCATGCTCAGTCGGAGATTCGTTCTCGAGAGTAGTCTGGCCCGGAGCCAGGCGATGACGTAGGTGTTCTCTCTCTCTCTCTCTCTCTCTCTCTCTCTCTCTCCCATTCTCGTTCTTTCCTAACTGTGGAGCAGGCAGAAACAGCGGGCTCGAGAGCAATCAGGGCGCTTCGAGTTGATGGAAGGTTTAAGAAAAAAAAACGACCAAAAAAAAACACACGTGTCATCGTGTAACGAAAAATTGCTCCTACGTACCAAGCAGTACATACACGAAAACAGTTGGGGGAACGAAACGGAGGAAAAAAACGGAACGCCGTCGGGGAAAAATGTCGGGAGAATGGCGAAGGCAGAGAGAAAAGCGTAGCATGACGTAAAAAAAAGATACGAGTGCTATAAATTGGATTCACTGTTGCAATCGTGTCTGATGTGTTTGAAGACGAATTTACACTTTTGTTGGCCGATAAAGGCGCCGAGTGGGAGAAAACAAAAAAAACTCGTGCTGCTTTTCGGCAATTGCGTAGGCGCGTATTTTCGTCATTGTACGAGGCACAGCACGTGCTATTGTCAAGAACTTCCAGCCGATTGTTCGGTCGTTCGACGGTATCGAGGAAATTCGTAATTCAATTCTATCGCACAGAAGTTCTCAGCACCTCGAGACGCGAACTATGTGTTCCGTGAATTGTATGAAATATTGGGTGCACATGTGGAAGTGGATTTCTATTCACGAGTTCCTCTCTCACGGCCAATCTGGCATGCACGAGATTGAAACGGAGCACGCGAAGAAGAAGCGGCCGCGTTTCTCGGCTGAATGAAATTGGGCCCCGTTCCATCCACGATTGCCATCCTCTCGTCGTGTGGGCTCTGGACCGGCCACTTATATTTGCCGAACGCATTGGACGAGAATGGGTCTCGAGAGTTTGCCCGTTTCCATTGTACAAGGGGGAAAATAGACTGGGAAGGAGAAATGAAAGAAAATAAAAAGAGTATTTGATATTCACGGCAAGGCAGCAGGCAGGTAGCTTAAAGACTACTTGTAACCAGACAAACGGAGGGGCACTAACCACACGTTTTGAGGTTAGAACTAGGCTGCCCAAGCCCCTTCCGCATACACTAGCAAACGACACATGTAGACGAGATAATGCTCCTGAAATTCCCGTTTCGCTGAGAAACGAAACGCGAGATAAAAGCCTCAGTTCGAAATGGGGTTGAAGTTTGCACCGTTAAAATGGTAACGAAAGTTCTTTTCAATTTCTTATCTTCAGTATCATACATGATCATGTTTTGCAATTTTTTTGTGGATCGCTAAAGAAAAAACCTGAAAAATGTTTGCCTGATTTTCGTAGCTCAAATCTGCGAAAGGAAATTTGGGAAATTAAGGGGCTACATTTACCTAGAGGGCTGAAAAAAAATGGCTCAATTCGCAATTTTTTTCTGGACAACGGTTGGTCAATAAGAAACGCTTTTTAAAAAAACAAACGTAGTAGATATCGAGCGCCTTAAAAAAATCACCAAAAAATATAGAAAAAAAACAACAGAAACATAGTCGCCGACTGTTTTCAAAGTCGGTGGACATGATATCTCGAGAACCACTTGATGGATTGTTTCCAAATTTACAGGAGATACGACAAGAAACATTCAAAGGTCGTTGACGATCTTACTTTTTCGAAATCGATTATTATTTTTTTATAGTCACGTAAAAATGATTACTATTTTTCATAAATGTTGCATGCTCGAGTTTCAATTCATCGCTACTTTGTTGAAATAAATGATTTTGAAAATCGACGATCGTCAACGACTCGGATTTATTGTAAACTTGAAAAACCCGTTCGGTTTGTAGATTTTGGATGGACCGTTTAAGCTGCGGAGAGTCCACCGCCAAACGTCGCGAAAAAATGTCATTATCTGCCGGTGGCCATGTACCGTAAAACGGAGTTAATTGACATTGAGAGTAACTTTGACAGTTTTTGGGACTACTTTAAACAGAGCACCAAATTACGGTGTTCTTTATTAACTTTTTTTCCGTTGCTCAAATTTGTTGTGCAAGTTTATTATAATGTTGCTAAAATTGGTTCTAATGTTGCTCAAGTTGATTTTGATCTCAATGATAATTATAAGACTGATTAAGTGCCCATATTAGTACCCTAGGTACTTGATATTTTTATGTAAAATGTTTCTCTAATGAAGATGACAATTTGATTGTAAAAATCGTTGTTTTCATTTAATTACACGTATAATGCATAAAATCTTAATTTTTTAAAATCAAAATGATGTCAAAGTAACCCTTAATCTTTGACATAAGTTGCATTTCAATGTCCTGTCAAAAAAACTCCACACTCGAGGTTACGAGGTTACGATTGATTATAAGACTGATTACGTGCCTATAATGGTACCCTAGGTACTTGATATTTTTATGTAAAATGTTTCTTTAATAAAGGTGACAATTTGTTTGTAAAACTCGTTGTTTTTCATTTAATTCCACGTATAATGCATAAAGTATTAGTTTTTTAAAATCGAAATGATGTCAAAGTAACCTTTAATCTTTGACATAAGTTGCATTTCAATGTCCTGTCGAAGAAATCCCACACTCGAGGTTACTTTGACACTTTAAGAACAAATATAAAATTGTGGGGGTTGATGGGGCTCGACTTCCTTATACATTTGAGAGTCAAAGGACACATTGTCCCATTAAAGCAAGAACAGTTGGAATTTAGGACTTTAAAAATTATGTTACCTACAAAAAAACCTCCAAAACCTGTTCAAAGTAACCCCTTTTTACGATATTTCTTGTTTTTCTGTATTTTTTTGTGAATTTTTTCAGGGGTAAGGCCACAGTAGAAATTAAAAAAATCGATTTTTTTCGAATTTTTGTTTTTCGTTCCAGATAAAAAAATTGTGGATGCTAAATGTCACGCCGCGGAGCGCCTGAACAAAAGATAACAAAACAAAATATTGGTAGTCGGCCATTTTGTACATCGAAGAAAAAATATATATTTTCTAACAGCTTGATATTCATACTAAATAGATGTGTAATTAATTTTATGAGTGAATCACTTTTTCATACGAAAAAATTGTTAAATTCGCACTTGATTTTATTCCCTGTGGCCTAACCCCTTAAGGCTCCCAAAGGTATCTTTGTGTTAAAAAAAAAACTCCGAAATTCGGCCATTTTTTTCGGGAAAATCATTCTCGTTGCATTCCAACGAATGGAACTTCAGCGTAGTAGTTCGAAGCAGGAGACTGTGCGCAATAGAATAAAACGCTAGAGATGGTCGAGAAAGGAAGCCTTCGATGGAGACCCCGACCGTTCCGAGATGGCGAACGGACGAGTGTCGGCGAGACGTTGGCATCGATGAACCGGCGAATCTTTCCGGTCGTCAGGACTGGCAACGCGCAATAACGAGAATGTCTACCTGGTTTTCTTTCCGCAGGAGATGAAGGCGTGCTACGGAGGGTGGAGACGAAGAAATCGCCGAGGAATACGAACCACACTTGAGCGCAATAAGACGGCGGAAGAAGCGAGATAAACGTTGAAAGGAGGGAGGATCAAGAATGCCTTGGTATTAAAGTTTTATGTGTATTTATGTATTTCCGAGAGGGCCAGTTTCGAGGGTCTTGCTTCCAATAAAGAGCCCACAACCTGAGGGAACTAAAGAGAATTCCACCTCCTTTCGTTCCCATTTTGCCTCTCTGCTGCTCACCAAGATCAACGTCGCGTTCTCTTTCTTCGCCCCGTGCTTTGTACAATTCCAGGCGAAATTCTCAGCGTCCCCAAGCGGAAGCTCGCAGAGTATGCGCGTGAAACTTGATAGACCATAGAGAGAAAAACGAAAAAGTACATCAACGTTTCGACCGTACGTTCTCGTATATCGTTTGTATGTTAATAAAGAGATCCGCAGCTTGCATAAATAGCTCGCTCGCATGTACGACGTGTGTAGTGTGATGGAAGGGCTTGCGCGAGACGCGTCAACACCGCTGACTCCGTTAGTGTGCGGAAGGTGTGGTCACCTCCTGCGAGAACGATTATGTTATTCCCCCATGTATTTTAATTAACGCCCTGTCAACGCTGTAATTACGAAGTAGGCTCCAAAGTTCACGATATACGGGGTGGCTCGAAAAGTGACGTTCGAAAGGAATATATAAATGCCTTGTTTCCCGTGGAATTGAAGTTTGCATCGTTGGAAGACAAAGAATATGAATTTTCTTTGATAGGGTTATATTGTATATATAGATATAAAAGTTGTTACACTTAATAAATACACTTTCGAAATACATTTTAAAAAAATGTATAGATTGATGTAACCCAAACAAACTTTAAGGGGCTATACCAGTGTGACACTCAAAAAATCGATTTTTTTGCCTTTTTCGACAGTTTATACTTTCAAGAATATCATTATCATTTATATCATTTATATCAATATTATTTTATCTTGCAAAAATCGATAGTTAAATATTTAAACGCGTTTTTCTCGAAATGAGATTTTTCAAATTTGCTGACATTGTAACTCAAAGAGCAATTATCCGATTGACTTGAAATTTGAACTGAGTACGGTTGAATATATTTACTCTACAATGACGTAGGATATTTTTGATTGGATGAAAATTGACGATTTGGCATTGAAAAAAACGACCATCTTATAGGCAAGAAAACAGACTTTTTTTCCATAACTACGCCATTTTGTTAGATTTTGATATTTTTCGAAAATCCTACGTCATTGTACAGAAAATAACTTCCAGTTTAACGACATTTTTTCCTTTTTCGGTTTCAGCTACTCGATCGGCCGGAATCATGTCAGCAGTGGAGGAACTTTTTTTTGGCGCCTCCGAAGTGTCTTGGACCTCAATATTTTTCTATGAAATAATTATGTAATATAGGTCAAATATAGCCAAATACATTCTTAATGTTCCGAAACATTTAATTGACTACTTTTATCCCAAAAAAAACCTCGAAAATCACCCAAATTTTCAGCGTTCGCACTGATATAGCCCCTTAAACGCGTTTTTCTCGAAACAACGTTTTTCGACAGCTTGTTGATAAAAACGACGAAACTACTGAACCGATCCTTACGAAATGTTGACCACATATTATTTGGAACTATAGCTATAGCGCATATCAAGGATTTTTTTTAAATTTTGATATTTACAATTTTTTTGTGCCAAAAACGGTAAAAAACGTTTTTTTTGTTTTTTTTTTTCGAAAAATGTCCGCCATTTTGTTATTTTTGCATATATCAAAAATCGTATCATATGCGCTATAGCCATGAACATACTGAATCTAAAACCGTTTGATTCTTTTGTTTCGGATGATGCATCTCCGAGATATCATCGATAGCTCAGGCCTACCATTTTTTTAGGACATTTTTTCAACTACCATTTTCATCTATACGTAGTGACTACAAATACATTTTTTAAAATGCATTTCGAAAGTGTATTTATTAAGTGTAACAACTTTTATATCAATATCTATAATATAAACTTATTTTAAAAAATCATGAAAATAGCCTTTTTTAGCGTCGAAAGTGAGAAGACCCCTTAATTATTATCCGAAATTATACTTTGCAAATGTGTTGTAGATCGCTAAATAAGAACCCCGAAAAATGTTGGCGTGATTATCGTAGCCCAAATCTGCCAAAGGAAATTTTTAAAATCAAAGAAAAATAGTTTTCATTGATTTCATTGTCGTCGTATCACGATATCAACACCTAAGCTGAAACACGCACACGTATGGTCTACGATGTTCTTTAGTTATCGAGGAAAAGCATTTTTTAATTTTTATTCGTGTTTTCTCTTTTGTCGATGTAGGTACTTTCCGCTTAGGAGTGTTTAAAAGCAGTTGGGAGTCGTTTAGACGAGAACCTATAAGCATTTTTTTATGATGTTGAAGTTTGCATCGTTTGCAACGATGTTATTATTTTTTATTTCTTTATTTGAATCATAACCCAAAGGCTTTTTTTGCAAATTGAGGTCGCAAATTATTAATAATAATCCGTAAAAACGTTTGAACGATTTGCGTGGCCTAGTTCGGTCAAAAAAATTGAGGAATTAGGAAGAAATCATTTTTATTGACCTCTAACGATGCAAACCTCAACGCTACGATTGTTTTTTAACCATCTGAATTTTAGTGACTGATTATGGTATTGAAGTTTGCATCGTTGGAATTCAACAACAATTCTTATCGAGTTTTTAATTTCTTTATTTTTATTATTATCTCAAATCTTTTTTTTTTGCAGCTTTTCGTTATGCATTTTTAATGAGGATTTTCAACAAATTTTCAGTGACTTTTAAAGCCTAGATGTGAAATTAAAATTCTTAAATTTTCTTACTTTCTTTCGGCAGACTTTGTCGTCAAAAATCCTTCAACCATTTTGTAACCATTTAACGATCTACCATAAAAATCTTTAAAAAGGCCTATAATAATAAAAATATTTAAAAAAGGCCTATAATAATAAAAATATGGAAAATAAATTGTAAAAAAGAACTTTCGTTGCTTTCCAAAGATGCAAACTTCAATACGATGACTGATCGCCTCAAAACTATTTTTCCTGATTTCATCAAAATCTGATGCATTTACGTTAGTGCTCAGTTCGTCATTTATTTATTGCTCAACAGTGGACGTCATAATGACAACACAAGTAACAAAAATCGCGTGAAAAATACATACAAAAAAGAGAGAAATAAAAAAGAAAAATGCTTTATTTTCTCGAAAACTATAAAATATTTCAGGACATACTTGTGGGTGATTCGGATACGTATTGATATACGAGATATCTAGATTTTCCCTGTGGCCGTCACTTTTCAGGCCACCCTGTATATATACCCATACACACGGATATGCTCACACCCAGGACTCGGTATAATTTAGTGCACGATAGTCCCGAGACTATACATAGGTATCACGATTATGCTAGCAGGGCTCCATCAAGTGCGTTAATAATCTCGCCGATAGTAATACGATACTAACGATCTCTCGTAATAAAACCTTCGAGCTTGCGTGCTGAATAAATAGTCACGATTATGTTACCTCTTGTTTTAAATATATTCATTACTATATAAAGTAGCGGACGCGCGGTAGGCGTGCGGCGGTAGTTTCGGCCAATACTCGGATGGGCGACCGTTCAGCCGCTGGCTTGCGCATCCGAGCGGGCGCCAGTTTCACCGAGTTCCATGATAGTATCGGCACGGGTTTTCAACAGTTTCCCTGTGCCCTCGAGCGAATGCGAAACAGTCGTGCTTTAGAAGAGAGTGGGCACAACTTTAAGGGGTATCCCATAAAAAAGAAACAGTGAGTTGACAAGTGTGGACTTGAAGCAAAAGGGCATACGGCAGTGCATTTTGTTTCTCTTTAAACCCTTCGCGGTGACACGTTCTGGCTATAACTCGCTGGTCACAGGGGGTCAGAATGACCCCAGTCATGTTCAAACGATTGCCGCGTTGACCCTATCGTTCCGAAAGGGTCCTAAAAATCCAGCATATTAGTTTGAACATTCTAGAATGTGGCACTCTCGGTGTTATATTTTTATCGAATTTTAAAATAGCGAAAAAAAATCAGCAAGGTGTCGATGCACAGAAAAGCCCTTTTTATTTAAAAAAAATCATAAATCTTGCAATTTTAATTTTTTCCCATAACATTTCAGGGTGATTATCTTGAGATATGATAGTTTAAGGAAAAAATATTTCCATAGTGGGAAACAGTTTAAGGTAAAACATATATCTACGTAAGACCCGAGTCTGCAATTATAAAAGGGTATCCCGAATCACCGTTAGAAGGCAAGTTGAGTTGATTGCGGTCACTACCTACCTACAACATTTAGGGTTTTTGCTCTTTGATAAATTATTTGAAGCGAGACTGTGGGGGCAGTTCAAACAAACGTTTCGGGGTCTATTGAAATGTGTTTCTATCGACCCCGAACAAACATTTCATACGCAAACAAGTTTTCCAAATCTCGATTTATTTTTTAGATACCGAGAAATCGTCCGAAAAGTAAAATAATATTAACCCTCTGTGAACTTGGCACCCGAGTATCTCCGATCTCAATTTTTTTTGGTGATTTCCGAAGGTTTTCGATTGTAGTTGAATGATTTAGTTGATGAATATTAAAGAACTTTAATATACGCTCAGTGATATTCAAACTGGAATGAAAAGCAATGACACTGACTATTTTGATCAAAAGTATATTTTCTTCACAACAAACATACTTTATCACTTCATGCACATCATTAACAGTACCTGGGTTAAGGCCTTAGGCCACAGTAACGGGTATAAGATCATGTGCGAATTTAACATTTTTTTTCGTATGAAAAAGTAATTCACTCATAAAATTTAACATTTTTTTTCGTATGAAAAAGTGTTTCACTCACAAAATTAATTACGCATCTATTTAGTATGAATATCAAGCTGCTAGAATTTTTTTTTTCGATGTACATGGCTGACTATTCGAAAATTCTCGAAACAGTTTTTTTTCCAATTGGCGTGACAAATAACTTCAACAATTTTCACTCGATTTACTTCAAATTTAAAAGATATGTTCCTAATTGCATTTCGCAGAGAAGTACGTACGGAATTTCTGATTAATCGAAAACTTTTCATTTTATGAGCAGTTTATGAGCAGTTATAACGAAATTTTTCATTGAAAATTCATTTCTTAAGTTCAAATACCTACAACTTTTGAATAAAACAATATTTTTTGAATTCCGTACGTGCTTCTCTAGGTATTCTAATGTAGATTGACGAAATTTTTTTTTCTTGTTCTACGTAAAAAATTGTGGATGATAAATGTCACGCCGCGGAGCGCCCAAAAGAACATAACAAAAGAAAATATTAGTAGTCAGCCATTTTGTACATCGAAAAAAATATATATATTTTCTAACAGCTTGATAATCATACTAAATACATGTGTAATTTATTTGATGAGTAAATCGCTTTTTCATACGAAAAAAAATGTTAAATTCGCACATGATTTTATACCCGTTACTGTGGCCTAAGGGCGTAGGTAGAAACATTGGTTCAATCACCTGAAAACACCTATTCCAACTAACCCCAGGCACTGTTTCGATTGACCCCGACACAGGGTCAAATGAAACGTTTTTCGCGGGTTTCTACATAGCTTCTACCTAAGTTGAGGGCATATAAGAAGCAAACTCAATAATGCTACCATATAGCCAGTTAACCTAGCTATAATTAAGGGGAGGGTAGGGGTTTGCACTTTTGAAAAATCGATTTTTTTGTTGTCTTTTCTTATAGTTAGACATTTCAAGAATATAATCCCAAAATTTCAAGTCATCCAGAGCAAAACTCTCGAAGTTATTGACTATTTAGTCCCGCCCCTCCAACACTGTAGCTCCGACAGCTCAAACTTCAAACGCGTTTTTCTCGAAACCGCTTTTTCAAAGTCCGTGTTCACTGCCATTTGAAAACTACATGACCGATTTATTTCAAACTTGGTACATACTTTCTACATATAAAATACCTCCCCCCAACGGTTAGTTTGAGATTTTTTTTTACATTGAGGGGGTTTTCCACCTCCAAAATGGCGGAATTTTTCGTGAAAAATAGCACTTTTCACTTTACATGACCAACAAACATTTAGAAATGAAAAAAAAATTATTCGAAGACCGTTGGGGGGAGGATTTGATGATACTTTGACTAAATTTTAATGGTACTTGATTTCAGATCATTTCTAGCTGAGATACAGTGAACACCGCAAATCGTGTTTTTCCAAAGGCGTTCTTGGAAAAGCTTTGTCACCGGCTTGTTTGTGGATATTTTCGCGTACAAATTTCACGGAATGTTCTTGAAATGACACTTAACAATGTACAAAAGGTTTCCATAGATTTACTCTATCGATATAGATGAAAAAATTCGCAAAAAAGTGTTTTTTTTCACGCTGAAACCCCTACCCTCTCCTTAAGACCCATTACCAAACAGATAGGGTATAAAATGAAGACACACTTTCCGACTTTCTCAAAAACGTTTCAACTGACACCACCCTACGCTACTTTAAAATATACATTGACTGTTTTTCTAAACAGAACGGAAGACACGTTTCATAACTGCCTGTATGAAATCGCGTCATTCTTTGAGTTACCCCCACTTGCGATTTTGAAAAAATCGATTTATTTTTTATTGCATTTTTTTGAAGTATAAGTATCTGAGAATATGTCCTGAAAATTCCAAGTCGATCCGAACAAAATTGACTGAGATATGAGCGTTGAAAGAGAAGAATCCGCGTTGGAAGAGCGTTGAAAGAGAAACTTTAAACGCGTATTTCTCAAAATGGCATTTCTGAAGTCGGTGACGAAGATTACTCGAACACTAATGAACCGATCTTCTTGAAATTTTGCAGGCTTATTTAATACATAAAAATGTAGTCTTTAATCGTTCGATTTTTTTTTTCGAAAAAAAATGGTCGTTTTATAGCCAAAAAACGGCCTTTTTTTCGTTAAAATCGAACCATTAACTTTGACTGTCCGCCATTTTGTGAAAAATGAATATTTTTTAAAATCCTTCGATTAAAGACTAGTTTATACTTATATTTGACTAAATCCATCCGCATTTTTTTTTAACATGATCCACTTCGCCGCAATGTTGGTCACCGCAAACCGTGTATATAAAAACATTATTTCATTGACGGCCATTTGCCACTAAACAATGTAATATTTTTCAATAAAAAAAATTACTGAAAGTTCTTCAAGATGTGTTCTTTAAGATGGTATATTGATCGATTAAAAAAGTTTTGTAGTTTTCTTTAAAAAAATTCATGAAAAAGGCCTTTTTTTGCGCTACAAGTGGGGGTAACGCCTTAATACGACAAGGCCCGATTGACAGAACAATATCCCCCGACGTATATACTATTTTTCTGCGAACGTTTCGCCGTAAAGTATTGCATTCTGGATTTATTGGTTCTCCGCGATCGCGTCGAAAGTCGAATGAAAAATGTTGAAGATAGGAAAAGTGCATGCTACGAGGAAAGCCCGTGTCCCTCGATTCTCCATCCTTCATATCCCGGGGAATATCGCACAGCGAATGAAGTTCTTTCAGCCCCATACCCGTCTACGTAGCTCGATGCGACTAAAGCCATCTTGCCAACATCCATCCACTATGAGGACGGAAGATGGGCGAATGGTATCGAGAAGGACGAAAGACGATGTTGAATGGATATATATGGTAAAAGGCGAGATCGATATCGAACTGCATCACGCGCACACATATATGAACTTTTTATCGGTACACGTTGCCCTCTCTGTCTGCACCTCTCTCCGATATTCTCTCTTCCTCAGTCTGTAAGCGCGCAATGTCTATATAGGGTGGAGATCCTCTCTGATAGCTTTACACGAGAATATCGCTCTCGTCATAAGGCGTCTCCGTGATCCGGGAAGCATCCTTCAGCTTCGACATCCAACTTGGTTTCATCCCTAATGCTCTTGCTTCGTTGACATCAGCAACGTGGACGAGAATTGCGTAGGAGGACGAAGTAAAGCCCAATTGGAGATGGCGATAATCGTGCCAGAGCTTTTACGACGTATACATAGCTATAAGACCGTACGCGAATACACTAGGCAAGTACGTGAAAGCACACAGGGGTGTATCAAGTTATGGATACAGGCTGGCTCGAAAAGTGACGCCCAAGAGGAAAATCTTCATGTCTCGTATCAATACCCATCCAAATCACCATGTGAGTGAAGTTTGCGGTGGGATGCAATGGAAATCAATTTTTCGGAATTCCATAAATTTCTCTTGGTTTTGACCACAAAGAAACCCTCGACTATTTTTCGAGATGCTTATTGAGAGACCTTCAATTTGAATTCGCAAAAGGACATTTTATATGATAATAAGAACGGGTAAATGCAAATATGAAGAACTTTCGTTGCAGTCCAACGATGCCAACTTCAACACCATGAAGGTCTATGATAATTTTTATGATCGTATGATGTGATTATTATATATCATATGATATGATGATAAGAATGGGTGAATAAAAATATGAAGAACTTTCGTTGGATTTTAACGATGCCAACTTCAGCTCCCATGTATGTTCTACGACCATTTTTAGTTTTCGAGAACTACTATAAAAAAAATCGAGTTTTCCTGTCGTGTAATTTTTATTCTCTTGTGTGTTTACCTTCCTCTTAAAAGTTGTTAAAGGCAGTTGGGAGTCATTTAAACTAGAAGTATTTTTTCACTACTTAACATTAGTGACCGATCCTCATAAACCTATTTTTTAACTTAAAAAAATAGGTTTAAGAGGATCAGTCGCTAAGGTTGAGTAGTAAAAAAATACTTCTACTAGTCCAAATGACTAGTAGAAATGACTGGTAAAAATTTTTTTTTTTACTTCCGAAAAAGGAAGTTATTTACGTCAACGTTGCAGTTGGTCAGTTATCATTGCTAAACAGTGCACTTTATAATGATGACACGAGTAAAAAAATCGCAAAACAAGTGCATACCCAAAAGAGAAAAATAAAAAAATGCTTTCACCCCAAAGCTAACAAAGATCGTAGAACAACGATGTTGAAGTTTGGATCGTTGGAATGCACCAAAAATTCTTCTTTATTTTTTCATTCCTTCATTTTGATTACTATCCAAACCTTTTTTTTGCAGGTTTAGTTGACGAATTCCCAGTGAGGATCTTTGAAAATATTACATTGATTTTTCTAGAGCAAATGTGCCAAATAAATATGACAATAAGGAAAAAAATATTTTCGTTGCATTCCAACCATGCAAACTTTCATGTAGAATATGCATGGAGATGATTCGGATAGGATACGAGGCAGCTTTTCTTTTTGGGCGTCAGATTTCGGGCCGACCTGTACTTCCCGCTGACGACCGAGAAGGCGTATATTCCCAGGGATTCGACGCGTAAACTCATGCGGATTAGGCCCTTTCACCCGCCAGTTGTCGATATACAGGAATTGGTGCATTTAGATGCTCATGTGCGTGTGTGTGTGTGTAAATATACATTTACACACACACACACCTTGAAAATGTCCATTCTCATGGACATTGGCGCAGCCGTGTATGATCTCGCCACTCTAACGCATCTCCCCCCAATATGCCGTCATTTCTATATCCCCCAATGGATACGAGGCCGTGAATTTCGTCGGGTAGTTTCGAAACCTACCCCTCGACGCTTGAGCCTCTTACTCACAGTCTATATTACACACCGACTACAGTTTCCCCAACCCTCCGACAAATGGAATCCCATTTCCCCCGCGGAAGCCTGCCATTCTTCATGCGCCATTATATCAGCATATCCATATCACGCGCGAGGATGATTTTCCTTTCTTTTCGACGTTGCTTTTTACGCCTCGTCAAATTTGATCGTAACGGCTCTTTCCTTTTGCTCCGAGTATGCCAAGTTTTAAGGATAATAGGAATATTATGAGCGATCAAACAAGCGTATAAGATCGATGCCCCAATTTTTTATTGGAACACCTATTTCCAACAAAGAGAAATAATACCTCGGTGATATCATTCGTACTTCAACATTCGACATTTCGCGCTAAATTGAGCAATTATAGATCAGTTCTAAGGGATGAAATATATACGGGAGAAAAAAAAATACACAGTGAGTGAAAAAGGTATCCGCGGAAATTGCTTTTTGTAATAAATTTTCGACGGATAGAATGATACTGCTGCAAATTATTTTATTCGGCAATTTATGGTACTTAGCGTTCATTAAGGGGTTATGCCTAGTTGTAAAAGAGGAAATATCACTTTTTGCAAAACTAATATATTTTGACAGTTTATCATGTTATTCGAGGTGAACGGATCAAGATTGAAGGATTTATAGGCTGTTGGGTTGGTGTCTGTCGGAATGCTCGGAGCGTCGTTCGAAATTTGAATGGTTTTTGCTCGAAAGTACGTTTTCAAAGTCGATGTGCAAAATATTTCGAAAACTACTGCATCGGTCTTTCTGGAATTTTTGGGGCTTTTTTTAGATGTTCAAAAAGGTAGTATTTGATTGAGGAATTTTTTCCGATGTATATTTTTGATTTGATGAATGAAAAATTTCCATTTTTCCGAAAAAATGAGGATTCTCACTTTGAACACTAATTCTCTTTGTGAGTTATATATTATATAACTTTTTCGTTATTATATAACGATTTTCTAACAAAAAATCCTAAAAAGCTGTTTTCAACTGTTACAAGTGGGCATAATTTGTTGACGTCAAGATAAATAAAGTATATCGATATGAATCTCCAGAAGAAAGCACAGACAAAGTGAGGCCTCGAAATATTTTTTCTCCCCATTGTCTCTCCGCCAATAAAATGGGAATAATAGTTCCAACACAGGTGTCTTCAAGCGTCTTAATTTATTTTTAAAAAAACCGCCAAATGGAGCGCCAATTATCCGAATTTAGATAAAACACTCGTGCAACTGTATAAACGTTTTTTTTTCATTGCCCTTTTTTCCATCATAAATAATATTCATATATTTCCGTCTCGTTCCTACACGTTATTGGTACCAGCCGCCAATTAATGGCACTCGATTATCAACGCTCACTTTATTTTACGAAAAATGAACTCTGCCATTACGCGCTTCGGGCTTTGCAACTTTATTGCTATTATTATTGTTATTATTGTTTCTACGACGAATAAAGCAAGAATATCGATAATGACGATGATGATAATGACCTTGTCGAGCACGTTTCTTGCGCGAGATCCGAGAGTATACCGGATCTCGATGTATAGTGGCGATCGTAAATTTTTAAGGGGCCGTAAATGCTC
>OY723390.1:28766965-28884465 GCA_963210295.1 Ophion ellenae | reverse complement strand
AATGGCCAAACCATTTTTCTATCGTCTCACTTATTCCGTCAAATGTTTTTTTTCTTAATAACCCTGATTTTCAGATCTTCACAGTAGCCTAACCTCTCAACTAAGATTATTTTTTATTTTTCCATTTCGTCATTTTTATTCCTATTGGGAATAAGATATTTCGAAGAAACGTGAGAAAAGCCATTTGGACAATGGGGAAGAGTTTATTTTCATTGCTGTTCACGAGGTAAACTTCAATGTCGGGAATCAGGATCATGCAAATTTGGAGTCTTTGAATCGATAGTCTTTAGATAGATTCCTCAAGGGGAATCTGTGATATGAAAATTAATGGAAATCGGTTTCGAGTTGTTTTTCTACATAATCAGTGTGATAAATTTGTTGGCGGTGGGTAATAATAATGGTTTTTCTGTTTTTCTGTATCAAGTAAAAAATTAGTCCGTGATAGGTCCTCACCTCCTTCCGTTTCGTGCCACACGATACCCTCGAGGGTTACCGATGTGCCTGGTTCGCAGGGTCCCAAACACTCTGGTTCCGTGATGGTCCCCACGCTGGTCCCGACGCAAACGTCCGACATGTCCTGCAACGCACAAAACCGACAAAATGACAATGCAATCAGCGCGGAGCTTTTCAGGCTTAACCCAAGTTTCAATATTCGCATACTGGACCATGACGAATGGGATTATTGTGATCGGTGGGGGGATTCCATTTTTTCGACATTAAAAAAAAAGAGATCAGTTTTAATTCAACAACAATTATTATTATCTCGGAGTATTTTGGATCGCGGTATTTTTTAATATCAGTTGAAGAAAAAGAGTTTTACGGAATGGAAATGAAAGTTGGAGACATGGAGGAGTTTTTTTGGGTCTAAGAATCACATTTTTTTGCCATCAAAGGGAGATGGACACAGATTGAAAAAAGTTATTCTCATTTTGGAATATCTATTTAATTCTCGTGCTTTTACTCGGTCGAACTTTTCCGTGGTGTTGAAGTTTGTATCGTTGAGACGCAACGAAAGTTCTTTTTCACATTTTGGTTTACAGATTTTCATTATCATGGAAGGTTTAAAAAAATAGGTTAATATTGTAGATCGCTTGAAAATATATCTTGAAAAACATTCGAAAGATTTCTGTAGGCAAAATTGATCAATAGAAATAAAAGGAATTCAGAAGTAATAAAAGGAAACTTCAAAAAATCGAGAAAAAAAAACAATTACATTGTAACCACAAACATGTGTACAACATGCTGGGACAAAAATTAATTTATTCCAACAAATGTGTTACTAGAAAAAAAATCATCAGTCTGACCCTTCAAATTGGGCCTGCAGAGAGGGATACCCCGTTAATTTTCGTTGTGTCCCAACGATGCAAATTTCAACTTTATACTTTTCCTGAGTGACGAGGATCCCGATATTCTTTCACTGCTGGTGAAAGGAAGTAAGTTTCACCAAATCAAAATAAGAATTGAGGATACTGGGAATAAGTGAAGGCGTTGCGGGTTTATTTGAATTTTTGAGTTACATTTTTTCAAACTACAACCAAACAGATGGACTATTTTTTTTAATCCTTCTTAAGGCGGGATATACATTTACAAAGATAAAAAAATCGATTTCTTTTTTCTTTCTTCAAACGACAGAACTATATATGTAGAATACGTTCCCAAAATTTCAAAGCAAAATTAGAAAAACTTCAAACGTTACAGCCCGTCAACGCCGTGCCTCACCGCTCGGATTCGGAGCGGGTGTGAATTTCAAACGCGTTTTTCTCAAAACTGCATTATCGAAATTGGCGTGCAGGATTACTAAAAAAAACTATCAAGCCGATTGAGTTGAAACTTGGTAGAAATATTGATGATATCGGTACCTTCTACTTGACGAAAATTGTTTTTGAAAAATTGGAAAAAAAATGACTCTTCGAATCCACATTTTACAGAAATGTTGCGTGAAATGTTAATTTTTTTTTGTAAATTCCTACCATTTTCTCAAATTTGCATTTTCTTCATTTTAATTACCGTCACATAGAAACTATACGTGTTCTAACTGAAAAAATGGTTGAACTTTTTTGCAAATCAAAGTCTACGGGAAGCTAGACTGCACGCCGATTCGCAACTCCCGCGGCGACCTTGCTGCTACACTCCGCCACAGCTCCGCCATTTTGATGATGAATAAATTAAAAAAAATTGTTTCGTATACTCAAATATACTATTAAAGTATACCTAAAGTTTGATAATCGTAGAATAATTATTTCTCAGTTTAAAAAATCCCTCAATATTGCTTATCTTCTTCCCGTCTAAATGTATATCCCGCCTTAATAGGCGATATTTATTACATTTAAATGTTTTTTCGTCGCTTGCCCTTTTCCCGAGAGTATCGAGGGTCGCAATATTTTTCGTAACGCTGGTTGAAGGAAACGAGTATGACATAATTGAAATGAAACTTGAAGATACGAGGAGCGAATAAAGTTGGTCCGATTTTTTCTGCGATTCCGAATGCAATGACGTTCGTAATGTAAACTCTCTCTCTCTCTCTCTCTCTCTCTCTCTCTCTCTTTGGATCGTGAATTTCTCGAGCTCGTTTTGCGAGGCGTGTGGGCGTAACGATTTTACTACCAAGCTCGAATTCGTAGGAAGTCGGAAGCTTTACGGCTCTTTCTCGAGACCCGCGAGCAAAGTGTGGAGCTTTGCTTTATTATCCTCGAACCTCAATGGTCGTTCGTGGAAGCGCTGCGACGAGAGAACATCCATACGAGAACCGACGCGGAATGAACGTATGAAATAAAGGAAATGTGGTGTATAAAGTGCACTTATGTACATAAATCGATTATTGTGGGAGAACAACGAGACGCGAGTACTCGGATTTTCGACTTCGAGTGTTCTGGTTTCGACCCGTTTGCAATCCTAGCGATCAATTTATTCGCGGCGAGATACACGGATCGTGAAACGATCGGAAGCGTCGAGTACGAAAAAAAAAAAAACGATGCTCGTCGTTTGCACCAGTCGAGAACGAGGGTAACAATAAAAATAGCGTTCATTGATTATCCGTCATGTTGAAGTGTACTTCAATGCCGTGCAACGGTCTTTTTGTCAGCCCAATTTTTTTTTTTTAATCTATTTGCGCTATAAACATCCTTCGGACGTGTTTTTCATTTTGTTTTTTTATATATTTTTTTTTATCCAGATGCCCGAATGTGGGTCTGAGGACGAGCGCGCGCTCGCTTTGACGCCAAAACTACTATTCCATTGTTGAGTCAACGTTGGACTTTACTCGTAAATAACTCGGCCAATTTTTGTCGCACATTAAAAAAAAAAGTTTTTCGCTTGGATAGGTACACCCTAGATGCTCACCAACGGAAAACAAGTAGTTAAGAATACATATATATATATATATATATATATATATATATATATATATATATATATTGGAGTGGTCCAAATTCAAGCTCAATTTTTTTCCTCTTTCTCACCATCCATCTTCTTTAAAGAGAAAAAAAAATTGTCACGAAATCTGCGAGCGGTCAAAAAATATTTAGCGATCACTCAAGCCTCCCAAAAATTCAAATTTCCATTAAAAAAACGATTTTTTTTCGTTTATTTCTCACTCATGAATTTTGCGCTTTATAATTTTTTAATTAACCTCGCGAAAGCTCCAGCCGGTCAATGAATATTTAGTGGTCGCTCAAGAGCTTCGAAATTTTCAATTCTCGCCATTTTTTTTATTCATCTCCCTCATAAATTTGACACTTAGTAGAATTTTCAAAACAATTAATCGTTTTTCTTGAGAAACAGATTTTTCAAATTTACCTCACACTACTAACCCAAGAATTATAATCTTTGTTCTCATAAAATAATTCTTTAAAGCTCTCGTCCGTAAACAAAATTAGGTCCCCTGTTTTATCGGGTTCGAAGTGTGAGGTAACTTTAAAAAATCCGTTTCTAAAGAAAAAAAGATTGATTGTTTTGGAAATTTTACAAAGTGTTAAGTTTAGCAGTGAGAAGAGAAAAAAAATTCGCGACAATTGGAAATTTCGAAGCTCTTGAGTGACCACTAAATATTCATTGGCCAGCTAGAGCTTTCGCGAGCTTAATTTTAAAGGTATAAAGCGTAAAATTCATAGGTGAGAAGTGAACGAAAAAAAAAGTTCTTTTTTAAATGAAAACTTACATTTTTGGGAGGCTTGAGCGACCTTTAAATATTTTTTGACCGTTCGCAGATTTAGCGACAATTTTTTTTTCTATAAAGAAGATAATTGGATGGTGAGAAAAAGGAAAAAAAATAGAGTTCAAATTTGGGGTACCCTAATATACATATATATATTAGGGCGGCCCAAATTTGAGCTCTATTTTTTTAGCTCTATTTTACACACACACACACACACACACACACACACACACACACACACACACACACACACACACACACACACACACACACACACACACACACACACACACACACACACACACACACACACACACACACACACACACACACACACACACACACACACACACACACACACACACACACACACACACACACACACACACACACACACACACACACACACACACACACACACACACACACACACACACACACACACACACACACACACACACACACACACACACACACACACACACACACACATGTGTGTGTGTGTGTGTGTGTGCGCGCGCGCGATATTAGTTGCTATCCAAAGATTCGAGCGCATATTAAATTGCCTGATAAGAAAATATATAATCGGTTAATCATAATACCAATTTCCATACGAGAATTCTTCTCAACGTGTAACATATCGATATATTTTCCGTGCTCTCGATAATATCGCACCCGGTTCGATCGCTCTCACCGAGTATCTCAATTTCCAGGATTAATTGCACGATATAATCGCCGTAATTGAGGTTCCATTAGCTATACTCTCCGTGATTCGGCGTAACACCGGTCTGTCCGAGGAACGAGACCAGCAGATATCCAATCCGGATTAAAAAGCGCACCCGATATTCAGCTCCGAATATAATAATGAACGGACGTTATTCAGCCATCATTGGCAATTCAAATTCTTCTTGTCTCTCATTTTCAAATGAAACTTTTCAGGCCTCGTCAAATGACATGTTTAAAGGTCATTTGGGATCGCAAATTAATCCTCGACAAATTGGACGATTTTATGCTTTTTTATTTTTATTTTTTATGAAAACTTGCCATACCACGGAGGAATTGAGGAATGAGCATCCTCGACGAGAAAAAAGTTGATCAGCGGAGACACGTTTTCTATTTATGTTTGTTTTTTCATTAAAAAAATTCGTCATCGCGGAAACTGGTGTGCACTTTATTCTGAACTCGAGACGCAACCCGAAAGAGGGAGAGTGAGTGGAATGTCGTTTCGGCCTCGGGCACAGATCCGATTCCACTGTGGAGAGATGAACGAATGCTATTCGAGCACAGTGAGAAGATTGGTCTTCATATATATATATATATATATACTTGAGCAAAAGGAAAAACAAACGAATAACATTTTAGAAACGAACAAATTATGTATATACAATATTTTGTATACGTGCATCAAATCAATTACATATTATACTATCAGTTATTATAATTAAAAGAATGATTATATATGCACTAGTGGAATTAATTCTGGACACTTTCAATAGAAATTAGCTTTTTTATATTTACGCAGAAACTGTATATTCTGCGACGCCGAAATGATAGTGTAATGTTTTTATTGTAATCTATAATGTTTCTATTCAATATTTGCCTTAATGAGCCTACTTTGATAAGAATTTAAAATATAAGTGATTATAGCGTAATGATGATTACAAAAAATGCCAAAAATTAAAAAAACGTGCAGTGTTCAGAATTAATTGCACTTATATATATATATATATATATATATATATATATATATATATATATATATATATATATATATATATATATATATATATATATATATATATATATATAAGTGCAATTAATTCTCAACACTGCAAATTTTGTAATATATTTGGCATATTTTTAATCATAATTACGCTATAATCACTTATATTTTAAATTATTAAAGGAATTTAAAATATAAGTTTTGCTTAAGTATTTTTTTTCTCTATCTGTAATAAAAAATACGATTTTCCCTTATGTCACGAAATACACGCTCAATGTATGTATATATATATATATATACGAAATACACGCTCAATGTATGTATGTATATATATATATATATATATATATATATATATATATATATATATATATATATATATATACTGATGAATCGGATAACATCTAATTGCTGTTCGTGCGTGTAAAAGAAGCATTATTTCCACGAGATAAGTCCATTATTCTAAAATGTCACTTGCTTTTTTTTCTTGCTCCTACTGCTTGGTTAAAAAAAATACGATCGTTTGGTACGTCACGAGAAATTGTTCACCGATAATTTGGCGGTTCCTAATTTACGATTAAAATGTACAGCACGAAAGTGGGTAATAAGAATTTCATAATACTCGTAAAGTTCCAAGGATGAAGGGGGACGGTAACGAAAGACGCACCACGTTCGCGGCTGCAGAGTTCACGTGGCATGAAGAAAAAAAAATATGATGGAACGAAAGTTTGCCAAGGGCTCTCGTGATGAAGGGAGAAATCGATGAAGCTCCTACGCAACGGGAAAACATAATTTACGAGAAAAGTTTTATCACGCGGGTGTTTGTCACGCGCCGTGCTTATCGATTTGCTCGCTGCTAGTTGATTGATTACCGGGGAAAATAATATTCCCGACGATGTTTCATGAAAATTCGGTCGGGTCTTCCGTTACTGAAGATGGGACGAGCCCTCGAGGTAATTCGAGTATTTCGAAAATAAGAGAATCGGTTTTCGCAGATTATTCTAACATCATTTTGAGATTGGGAATAGCGAAGGTGTTAAGTTCGTTGATTTTTCGCAACTGTTCCTTCTTTGGCAACTTTCTTTATTTTTATAATCTACTGTTAAAAATGTTTTTTTTATTGATTAAAGTTATTAAAAAAGTTATTTTTATAATCTACTGTTAAAAAAGTAAAAAGTTAACATTTATGAACGAATTTTGAACGGGATGTTAACTTTTTAGAAGTATTTTTGTGCTACTACGTTTGATTAACGGGCTACATCTATGAACCCACCTAGGTGGGTTTCTTTTACCCACCTAGGTGGGTTTCTTTTACCCACCTAGGTGGGTAAAAAAATGCGTTTTCCGAAAATATTTTTATTCGGTAGTATCATCTTTTAGCTATATTACCTGAAAATTTCATTGAAATATTCCTAAAATTGAATGAGCTGCAGCTTTTATCAGTCGGCCAGGCGAGCAATAGCAGCAACATGCTTCAAACTTTAAAGTCGATTTTTTTCAAACATTGTTTTCGAAGTCGGTGGACATGATACCTCGAGAACCACTTGATGGATTGTTTCCAAATTTACAGGAAATACGACGAGAAACATTTCAAGGTCATTGACGATCTCACTTTTTCAAAATCGATCTTCATTTTTTAATAGTTACGTAAAAATGACGACTTTTTTCATAGATTTTGTATAATCGAGTTTCAATTCGTCGCCACGTTGTTAAAAAAAATGATTTTCAAAATCGACGATCGTCAACGACTCGTATTTATTATCAACTTGAATGATCCGTTTGGTTTTTAGATTTTGGATGGACCGTTTAAGCTGGAGAGTGTCCACCGCTAAACATCACGAAAAAAATGTCATCATCTGCGGTCGGCCATGTTTTTCCGTATTTTTTTAGTTTTTTTTCAGGGCTCTCAATATACCTACCTTTGCGTTGAAAAAAGCGTCTCTTTTTCACCAACAGTTTGCCAGAAAAAATCGGATATTGGCCATTTTTCGGGCCTCTAGGTAGGCCCCTTAAAAATGGCTAAAAAAAAATTTTAATCCCGCATGTGCAATTTTACCCTCGCATTTATCGAAAAAGAAGGGAAAGGGAAAAACAATGAAGATCACGGCTGGTCGATTTTACCCGAAACGTTCCACACAGGCGCTCTTACACCGAGCACAGTAGCTCGTGGCATTTAACGAGCAGCTTTGATTCTTAACGACACTCTGTACAGAGCCTTATGTTGCCTAGTTGCCACTGTGTCGAGGAGATAATTAAGAGGCAGAAAGAGGGGGGCGGGGCGAGAAAAAACATCGCGTAATTCTCGCAGAAGACGTCGAGATACATAAAACAAAGTTGGGGACGAGAACGCGAAGCATAGAGGAGTGCGAGGGGCCTGAGATTGTCATCCGGCGATTTACCCAAGTCCGACAGGGCAGCCGCACGATATTGGACCCCGGGATGAAATGGAGGGACGAATGCGAAGAGAGAGAGAGAGAGAGAGAGAGAGAGAGAGAGAAGCAGGAGAGGAAAAAGCTAAACGACAAGAATGGTCCATCGCGAGATCGGTCCAATCTAAACGACACACGACGCCGAAGTTGAGAACTGCAAGAATGCAAACAAAGAACGAAACAAACAGACATGGAATGCACGAGTTTTAATAATGAAATTAAAAATAATTGTTGAATTTCCAAACATTCTTTACACGATAAAGTGTCGCTAATTGATTATTTATACAATTAAGGGGAGACACCACAGTTACGAGGGAAAAAATCGATTTTTCTTTGCATTTGTTCAAAGTATACATCTGCAAGAACACGTGGAATAATTTTCAAGTCGAGATCTTGAAAATTGATCAAGTTACAGACAATTTAATGAGGGCAGGTAGCGCATCGATTTTTCTTCACCGTAACTCTACCTATGAATGGCCGATTTTCAAACAAAAAAACAAACAAATTTCCGTCACTGCAGTAGCCGTTTTTTGTTGTTGACATTTAGTATCGTTTAAGGGCCCGAATATGAGTGAAAATTTTTCCAAAATCACATTTTTCTAACGATCGCCCTGTGGTGAATTTATTTTTCGAAAAACGACTACATACTGTGCGAACTATATTCATATAGATTGGAGAACTTTTTTATTTTTATTTTTCAGATCAACCATTCATAAGTTATCGATCCGGCCGTTGGACCACATTTTTTATCCAGTCTACATTGCACCGCAAAAACTTTGTTAATTTCTATTTTTTTTTCGATAAAAAAGTTGCAGGATTTAAGTTCAATGTACGCTCAATAACATACCTTTTTCAAATCCCAAATAAATAACAAAGTGGACAAAAAAAATTGCAAAAAACTACCTTTTTCCGGCCCGTCACAGTGATGTCTCCCCTTAATCGAATTTATATAAAATATTTAACGTTTCCCCAATATTGTTTTCAATGATAAAAAATATTTGACATTTCTCCAATGCAATGACGTTGCAGTTTGCATCGTTGGAATGCAACAAAAATTTGCATTTTTGTTGCATTCTTTTTGTTAATTTCCCAAATTTCCGTCGGTAGATTTGAGCTACGAAAATCACGCAAACATTTTTTAGGATTTTCATTTGGCAAATTTGCAAAGTATGATTTTGGATAACAATGAGAATAAGAAACGCAAAAAAAATTCATTGCATTCCAACGATGCAAACTTCAACCCCATTCCACCAGTCCTCTGGATAAAATAAAATATTTAATAAACAAATCGAAGAGAAAGATTGATGAAAATGCAAGGCTTTCTCGCAAGAGCACGTAAGGAAGCCAAAAACCATTTGCCTTTCTTTCATCTTACTCATTCCTTCGAAGTGTGTATAGCTACGCGTTCTTCTTTTTTTTTACTTGCCTAAATATATGTACGAACTCTCCGCGTACCGCGATTTACATTCGTACATACATAAATAAAGTTCGCGGTGTTTCACGCGGATCTCTCACTCGCTTAGTCTCTCATCCACGTCGTGATGATATATATTACGTGTATTGAGCATATATCTCCGATTCTAAATTCTCCATGAGTATATAACGTATATGAGAAATGACGAGGCACCAGTTAACAAGTTATAGTTTACAATATACAACATGTTAGCTGTATATGCATGCAGCTGTCGCATTCTCTCTCTCTCTCTCTCTGTCTCTCTCTCTCTCTCTCTCTCTCTATCCTTCTCCCCTTCCCTTTGAGCGCACTCACTTTGCAGAGAGGTAAATATACGTACGAAACTTTGAACGTAAGATCTTGGTTTCCCCCCCCCCCCTCTCTCCCCTTCTTTCGCAAACTTGAAAGTGATGTGAGACTGAACAGCAGCAAGGAACACGCTTTGCATTCTCTAGTGCTCCAACGACGACGAGGCATGCTATCATGAATTCTGACGTCATACATACATTTATATATATATATATATATATATATATATATATATATATATATATATATATATATATATATATATATATATATATATATATACTCCCATACATACACATGTATATGTACATACATACCCAAACTCACATACATGCAGAAAGTGGCCCGAAAAGTGACGTCCAAAAGCAAAATGTTGATGCCTTGTATCAATGCCTACCCGGATCGCCTTCATGTGTATACGATGTTTTTTTAGTTTTTAACATAAAAAACCATTTGAATATTTTTTTCCGAGTTTTCACGGTAGCATATGTTTTTCCTTTTCTCGCTTTTGTGGCTGTTCGCTCTTAGGAGGGTGTACTTAACTCAAAAGCAGGGAGTTTTTAAGATTAGTATGATTATATTTTTCTTTCCATTTTTCGAGAATTTTTACTTTTCGAGAAATTTATTTTTCAGTTTTGGTTTAGGGAATTTTAGAGGCTTTTTTAAAAGTTTAGTTTAAATAAATGTATTTTTTCGAGATTGAGCTTTAGAGATTTTAGAGATTTAGTTTAGTTCAAAATTTAGTTTAGCGAAGTTTGCAGTTTTTCAATTTAATTTGGACAAATTCATTTGTTCGCGTTTTAGTGCAAATTTAATTTCAGTCTAAAATTTAGTTTAGCGAAGTTTAGGGAGTTTTTTTCGAGAACCTCCCTAAAGTTTAGAGAAATTTTAGAAAAAAGATTCTAGAGAAATTTATTTTTCCGAGAGAATCATTTTTAGGCACGTTTAGTTTTCGAGAGAAAAGCTGTTATTAACGTTTTACTGTAGTATAAACTTTTACTTTCTTCGCATCCTCTCAAATCGATTGTTTTTTACTTTTGATAAAAATCTAAGGCATTTACGTTAGTGTTCAGTGGGTCACTTATTTATTGCTCAACAGTGCATTTCATAACAATAACACGAAAGAGATAAATAGAAAACAGCTTTTATCCCGAAAGCTAAAAAGGTCGCAGAACAATGGCGGTGAAGTTTGCATCGTTGGAATGCAACGAAAATTCTTTTCGATTTCTTCATTCCTTTATTTTTCTTACTTTTTAAACTCTTTTTTGCAGGTTTAGTTTGCGGATCCCTCGTAAGAATTTTTGAAAACATTACGGTGATTTTTGTGGCACAATGTGTCAAAAAAAAATTGGGCGAGGAAAACAAATATTTTCGTCCCATTATTCCAACGATGCAAACTTCAATACCGTGTGGAACATGCATGGGGCCGATTCGGATAGGTATTGATACAAGGTATCTAGATTCGCTTTTTGGACGTCACTTTTTGGGCCAGTCTGTATATATCAATGGGGAAAGAATATTTTGCAGGTATATGGTTATATTTATCTACAGCCCGTGTGGAAATATTTTCCGGGATATCTAAAGGACCCAACTAATTGTCCCCAATTTTATCCAGGGCCTGGTTTGGATTCCGACTGGTACCTTTATAGGATTGTCCCGCTTTTGAAATCGGGCCCTTTAGTGGACATCTATTCGGGGCCATACTAGATTCCCTGATTGCGCCTGAATTATCCAATTTCGTCCCTACTATACCCCTGCAATTAGCCCTGTTAAGTCCCCACGTTCACCCCGTCAGATCCCTATGATTCCCCTGTATTTCCCTGTAATAAAGAAGATGCATATTTTCCGAGAAGATTTATAAATATATATTTATTTATTTATTTATTTATATATATGCCAGCAAGTTTACAAACATTCTTATAATAGAAAACAATATGCTGACATTTTAAGGATAATGTGAACAATATAAAACGTTATATGTTAATCATGTAGATAACGATTCAGAATACTTCAATGGCTAAAAATACTTTTTAAGACCAATCTTTGGGGAGGATGATAAATGCAATAAGAACACTCAATCATCCATTAGAGCAATATTGTCGCCAACAGCATGAAAGAAATCTCATTCCATCTAATCCAACAGAGATCCCCATTCAATTTAAAATCATCAGCCGTACTCTCAAAGACGGGACAATATTTGTAAAATCAATGATATTTAATTCCTCTTTTTTCATCACAATATGTACGCCGAACAATGTTGTACTTTTGAGCGATGGTTGTATAATGGAGATAAAAAAAATGTATGGTGAAAATGAATCCCGAGAATCTCTCTACATCGAGGGGAAAATTTCGAAAAAAAAGTTGACATGTACAATTATCCACGTAAATCATCCAGTATTGGAGCATGGAGAATCCCAGAACAAACTTTAAACGATGCAGTTTACACATTGGCCAGCATCAAGAGAAAATTGGTAACATTGCGATTGTCCCTAGAATCAAACGGAAAACTCAATACTTATGCCCTGACATTGCTTCATGTATAAGTGATTACTTAAATAAAAATGTTTATATTTTTAAGTTGTAACGTTTTCTTCTTTTCTTTCAAATTCATTGAAAATGATAAGCGAATTGTTAAGTGAGTGAGATATTTGCATGAGGCAGTTATAAAACACTGATAAATTACTATTAATTTTTGTCGCTTATTAATATTATAACTTTAATTGATCTTTGTGATGATCCCTGACTATATCTGACGAGGCTTTTTACTGGTGAACCAAATGAAACCGTAATTTATTTCATGATGGAAATTGTGACTGAACCACACTGGGCCCACATTAGTCTGCCTGGTCAAGACCCGATTAAACTCATTGTAAAAATTAGCCAGTGCCCTGACAGCACCTGGTCGGGGCCTTCATTGGTGCATCCATCGTACCCCTGTTATTTTGTATCATGGAAACTAATGAGTACCTTTCTAGGACCGTTTGTGGCAGTATTCTGGAAATCCCTGTCAGGGATTCCACTTCGAAGCCGTAACGGGACCTGTATATTCTTCAGGTTTCCCGGACTATTTTCCACACGGGAGGTAACTTTAAAGACATAAGAATTCACAAAATAATGAATATAGAGACAATAAGCTATAACAGTCTCTAAAATCTGATAAGGAGAGAATAAACGCCATAACGTATATAACTATGTCCATTAAATCTAGTAAGTTACGTCATTTTCTTCACTGAAATTCCGCAAATAACAATAATAATAAAGATAGTCATAACAATGATGATGATGGTGAGGATAATGATGATAAACAGATTCATTGAAATATAGAGACAGGACTCGAGACGTATCTCAATAGAAAGGAAGAAATATGAAGAATAATGGATGAGCGAAAAAAAAACGAATACAACCGCTTTTATTGAGCTTTCGTCGCTTCCAGACGGGACCATATATATAAATATAGTGGTAAAGAGACGGATATACAAAACGGAAAAATATGCACATCTCTTGACTCTTCGCGACCTCGCGAAGTAGTACCTTCAAAAATGCTTATCGAATTTACATCGCCGTCTCTTTCCCCCGGTAATCCCCTTTTCCCACGCCCTCCGCCGCTCGTGTTTCTTTTCCCCGCACTATGAACGAAAAGTCGGAAAGATGTGAAAGCTTGTCGAGAAAAACCGAGATATTCCCGCGGTGAACATAAATAATGATTCCCTCAATAAAAAGTCCTTTCACTCCGAGTCGTTACGTAGAGATAATTTAAAACGTCGGTAACACCGTCATCTTTATTATTCCGAGTGGATACTACGTCGTTTTCGAACGAGCGTGTCGGGAAGGATACGAATAATTCGCCGAAAAGAATTGGCGCTAATACTTTTTTGACACATAGACACGATTTTTCTTCATGCCAGGTACTCGAGGAAATGAAATATTGCTGGACATGAATTGTAATATTCTGCAGTGCACTTTATTTTTAACGAGTCTGCGTAAGCTTGAAATTCTAAAAATACGATTTTTGAAAAATTGTGTACTTTCATAGCCTGGGGTGTTAATTTTAATTTGCGATAAAAATTTTATAAAAATTCCTTATATTGACCGAGTTATGGCGATTTTCGTGAAGGGCCAGATCCCCGACCGCCATTTAGCCTCCTTTCTTTTGCGTTGTTCTCGAAACACTGTTTTATGGAAGGGTGTAATTCGATAACGTGGAAGGCTGCATCGTTGGAATGCAACGGTTATTATTATTTTTTTTTGCGCACATTTCTTTTGGCAGATTTGAGCTACGAAAATCACGTAAACATTCTCTGGGATTCTTATCTAGCGATCTGCAACAAATTTGCAAAGTAAATTGTTTTGCAGTTTGCATCGTTGGAACGCATCAAATGTTTTTTTTGAATTTTATTTTCTACGGTTCCATTATAACGGAAGATTCTTTTTATGGATCTATGTTGTTGATCGCTAAATAAATATCTTTAAAAATTGTTGAAGGATTTTTGTAGGCAAAATCCGCCGAAAGAAATTGAAGGAATTCGGAAATATTAATTTCCGCTGCATTCCAACGATGCAAACATCAACCTCATACTGGCAGTATATTTTCTTCATTTTTAATTTCAGATCAACAGCTATTTCTTTAAGTAATAATAATAATAACAATTAACTTCATTGTTTAGGATAGAGCCACCAAAGAGCTACCAAAGAGTACGCAGTGCTTTCAATTGTTTTATTTTTTTTTGTGCTGGCAACACCGCCTAACTCATCAGGGGCATATGTCATGTCAAGCTGTTGGACAACAAGTCGCTTCGTTAAGCTATTTATTTCAATTGTATGACTAATGATAGATTTTTTGTGTGTTTGATCTTATTGTTTAACAAATTTAAACACGTTTTGTAAGGTTTTCGATTAATTCGCACCCAACGAATGTTATCATACTTGAAATTTGTGATCCAAATTTTGTTTTTATTGAGAGGTTATGTCGCCGTTCTGCTTGCTTAGGAAAATTATAGTGACCATAGCCTAAAAACACGTATTTGGTGTTTGGTTTGGTGTCTGCGCGCGCGAGAGAGAGAGAGAGAGAGAGATGCTTTCCGCTAATTGCGGGCCAATTACACGCGTCCGCGAACGGTAGTCCGACGATGCAAGAAGTGTACATACACATATACATCGCGCAATATGCGCCTTTTCCGTACACACACATATATACACACACACGGCACGAGTTCACGATCCGATCACGATTGTCTCGCGGAGCGATAAAACTTCTGCTAACTCGCGATGGACTGACGGTGTGTTTCGCGGTTCTTTGGCGCGAGTGAAAAATTAAACGACTGCGCTACTATGCGCCTTGAGTGTCAATATGAGAGATATAATGTGTTCGGGCGGACGGCGGCGGACGCGCGGTCGGTTTGCGGTCTCGATGACCACCAATCTTAAGGAATCATCAGGGTGTAAAAATATCAAAAAATCGTTTTTTTTTCTTCATTATTCAAGGGACCTTATGCCTCCACAAAATACGGCCCTCCGCGAAAGGAATACCTTAAGTCGTAATAATTGTGCGTGCTCGAACGAAAAATTGACCACAAACAAAATTCTACGGATCGTTGAATCCAACCGCGGAGAAACGGTGAAAATCTTCAAAATCATTTGCCGACCAACTTCAATCAGACAGCACATGTTGATGTTCGAAAAATCGCAAGAAAAATTACAGAAAAGTGTTTGTGGAGAAACGATTAAAAATAATGTTTATACCTTGAATTAGTACGATTGAAGATGAAGTATGTCGAAAAATAGATAGTATGAAAGATCGTCTAGGCCTTTCACGCTTGTACTATATCGAAATGATTTTCCGCACCTCGTGCTCGAGGTCTCGCGAACCTCAATATATCTTTAGGGAACACCAGGGAAAATTAGCAGTCATGGGAGAGCGCGACGCATCGATCTTAGCGTCATGCCCAAAAGAAAAAGCACGAGCGAGGGAGAAAAAAAGAAGAAAATTACGAAGACGTGGAAGAACAAGGAGAAGAAAAAATTTGTATGCATAGTCGCGTCGTCGACCATGTGGAACGTGTGTATATATATATATATATATATATATATATCGGACTATGAGGATCACGAAGAAATAGAACATGATCATGGCGCCTCTTGGCCTTCTCTAACATTCGCATTTGAGCCCAGAGCCAATATAGCTCCTAAGCGGTGGACGCACACGCGCAGGAAAGTTTTCGCATCGGTAGGTGAGCTTGAAATGACCGTATCCAAGAAATTTCCGAAAATTATATCCAAATGTGCAAAAAAAATTATGTCATAATGAAATCAAATAAATTAAAATTAAAATTAAGAAAGATGAAATATAAATAAAAATAAAAAATAAAGAAAGTTGAAAAATAAATCAAAACAAAAATAAAAGGAGATAAAAAATAAATACAAATAAAGGAAGATGAAAAAAAAGATAAAAAATAAATGAGAATAAAGATAAAGAAAGGGAAGGTCGACAAGGATTGCGAATTCAATGTAGCAGCTGTTAGCGCACCCTCGGTTAATTCATCACCGGTAAAAACAACGGCGAGTGACGATTGGTAAAGCGCGCGACGCAGCCCGTGTAATATGCTATTCTACCGAACAGAGGATCGAAACTTCAACAATTTTCCGGCGAAGTGAGGGGCGCATTTGCGGCCTTTTGTTCAAACGTATAATATTACTGTATCGCGGATCATCGCTTCGATATCGTCCGCTTCGGGCACTCAGCCGAGATAATCACGAGTCGAGAAATAATTTACCACGGAATACCATTTGTCGGCGAATGCCAGAAGATCACGGTTTAAATACGTTTTCTTGATCATTCGCGATGAGACAAATAATCGAGGAATCGATATTCACAGACGGTGGCTTTTCTTTTAAAAATATTAAATTCCATTATTTCTTTAGTTTACAAAATGAATCTTCATCGAATTATCGATCATATTTAATTTGGAAACGAAAAACAATTATATCTTATAATACTTCATTGATACGGTTAAATGTCTTTTAGTACGTATGAGAATAAATAATCAATACGGAGTCGATAATTACTTCATAATTAAATGTTTTGAATATTATTCAATTTCTTTTAATTACATAAAATTTTATTCAAATTAATGGTTAGAAAAGTCTTTAGTTTTATTAAATTAAATAAAATGATATTCAAATTAAATGTTTTAAATATTATTCAATTTTATCGAATTAATTAAAATTATATTCATATTAAATGGCTCGAATATTATTTAATTTTAATAAAAAACTATCACATAATATTTCATTAATACGATTGAAGGTCTCTTATTGCGCATACGATTAAATAATAAATACGGAGTATTCATATTCAATCAATAACTAAATATTTTTTATATAATTCAATTTTTGTAATATTTAGTAATATTCAATGCATGCCAAATAATATTTTTTAAGAATTATTTCTAACTATTTTATATTCGGTCATTAATTAATCACGAAGGATTTCCACGAAGATTCTGTTCGTGCAATTGAAAGCGGCTTTCCCTACAAAATCGGAGGTAAAGACAATTAGCTGTAGATCGAACAAAAAAAAACCAATGCAATCAACACGATTACGAATAGATCGCGTTTGATCTTGACCCAGAACGAGTTTCTATCGAAGTCAATTGTGGCGATAAAAAAGAATTCATAAAAATAAGCGCAAAAAAGCACAGATTACGTGTACAAGAGTGATGTGAATTTTGTTCTTTTATCTCCGTAGCATAGTTGCTGTTTCACAAACCCGAGGATGTATAGATATTTTAGTGTGCGTAAGCGGGTATATGCACGTACAGTGTGTAACTGATACCCGGTTATCACACTATCATTATTGCGTATATACCCAGGGATAGCTTCGCGAGGCAGCTTCGACTCACGGCAGCTCGAGCCAAGCCACTTGAGACGGAGGATTGATCGTATGAATAATTTACAACGACGAGAGGCGTCTTAGCCTACTGACTTTGATTCTCCCGTGCATACTCCAGTACTCAAGTTGTTCTCGCATTTCACACACAATTATTCGTGCATTTGCAATCGTTATTATTATTATTACTTTTGTCGGTATCATTGTTCGTACCGTCGTTACGATTATTATTACAAGCGCCCGGAAGAGACAGTCGGTGAAGAAATAATAACGTCTATATTTGGTTGTCGAAGTTTGAATTGCCAAAGATCGTAATATTGAGTCGGAATCTTCGCGATGGATGGTGTTGAAGTTTGCATCGTTGGAAAACAACGAAAGTTCTCTTTTACCTTTTATTTTTCATAATTTCATTATTTTAGAAGTTTTTTAAAATAAATTTATATTATAGATGGCTAAATATCTTGAAAAATGGGTCAAGGATTTTTGTAGGTAAAATCTGTCAAAATAAATTAAAGGAATTTAGAAATATTAATTCTCGATTTATATTATAGATCGCTAAATATCTTTAAAAATGGTCGAAGGATTCTTGTAGGTAAAATCTGCCAAAATAAATTAAAGGAATTTAGAAATATTAATTTTCGTTGCATTCCAACGACGCAAACTTCGGCCTCATCAAGATTGACAATGTGAGACGAATTCAAGTAAATTTAGTGTTTCGCAAGCGCGTACGGAAAAAAAAACATTTAAAACAAGCAACATTTGTGGATTAATTCAATAAAATTTATCGAAAAAATTATTAAACAAATCGATATTTTTTTAAATCAATACAAAATAAAATTGGATTTAAATGAATTCGTGTGGAAATCGAGAACATTGCACTGCAAAAAAGAATCTCTTGAATAGTCTAGGTCCGTAATTAGCCGATGCCAACGAATTTTTTATTTCACAAATGAAATATTAGGTTTTTTTTTATAAACATTTTTGGATGTCATCTCAATTAGAGAATTAGAAGACACGAAAAATCGTTTTTTTTTAGATTGTTAAATCGATAGGTAAAGTATCCAAGAATATATTTACAAAGGTACAGAGGCCAATTGTAAATATTTTCGAAGATACAAGGCCAAAAGCAGAGAAGCGATTGATATTTGATATTGTTATTTCCTCCTATTAAAAACTTTGAAGCGCGTTTTCTCCAGTTTTTATTCTCACGATTTTTCCAAATTGGCGGGCGTGGTAGCAAAAAAACTAAACGACCTATTGAATCAATCCAAAGTTTATTTTCTTCAGTATGATAATCTCTTCTAAGTGAATAAAAAAAGTCGTTGAAAAAGTATTTTTAAATCATTTTTATAGCACGTTAAAATGTTTATTTAAGCACATGTTTTTTTTCAAACACTAGAAAAGTTATAATTGCACGATTTTTTCAGCTTTTTCTTAATTCACCCAGAAGAAAAATATATGACAATTGAAAATTTTATTGGTTTTTTTTTGTTTCAGTCAAGAATTACGAGCTGCATCTTTCTCGAGGATTGGGGACTGCAGTCGCAAGCCGGACATGGAATAGACTGATAAATCTGCAGTCATTTATTGTTTCACGTTGAACATTTTTGTTCATACATTCCAAACATACATGAAAAGATACCTAAATGTGTACTAAGGTCCCGGTTTTTTTCCCTTCTAAAAAAAATCCCGAAATCCGCTTTTTTTGTACCTTCTAATTCAGGCTCCCGCCTTAAAGGCCCAGCCGAATCGATTTCTCGCACCCGGAAACGTTGAGAATTCGCGCCATTCGATGATAACCCCCAGACTAGATTTCACGATGAAATCCGCAAATGCACAAGAATAGCTGGTTCGGTGATACGGAATAAAGCTGGATTCCTGTGCATTCGGAGGTTGCTCTGGGCTCGCTGATATAACAGCTCGAAGCGATTGATCGAGATAGCTGATGGATAAATGACGAGGAGGCAAAGGCAGTTCCGAGGGAATTTTTTCCCACTCCGTTTTTTTTGCTCCTCTATGAAATAGTCCTCCGGATCGGAGAGGAGAAACGACGAGGAGGAATTGAAGGAATCGCGGCCACGTCGGTAGATTCGTTAACTGCCGAGCAATTACAGATGAGAAAAAAAAACTCGTCTTTGTTACCCTGAGTCTGGAGTGAGGAAGATGGAGCGAGAGAGAGAGAGAGAGAGAGAGAGAGAGAGAGAGAGAGAGAGAGGGAGAGAGAGAGAGAGAGAGAGAGAGAGAGAGAGAGAAAGGGTAAAGGGGTGTGGGAAGCTGAGACGAGAGAGTGCACATTACAGCAATCAACTTTAATGGAAGCAATAAAATGCAGGTGCCAGTTCCGCGCATTCCCCTTGCCCCCTCGCCATGTGTGCGTACACAACTATGCAAGTTGGAATGTGTGCGCCAATGTGTGTTCGAATGTACATCGAAGTGCGCGAGACTCTCGCGCCAAGGGCGTAACCGCATCTGGGCAACATGTATAGTGCCTTAATGATAATTATCCGCCTTCCGTAGGGACTTGGCAGCGCTGAATTATGATTAAAAATCAATGTTTCGTTACCCCTGCGACGTCTCTTTTCACTTCGCGTCTCGGAGATCATCCGATGATCATGCACCGTTGCAACGCGGGCCGAGAATTTGTATTTTTTTTCGATTACTCACATGTTTTGTGCTGTTGAAGTTTACATCGTTGTAATGCAACGAAAAATCTCCTTCATAATTCTTTATTATAATCTCCTTCATAATCTCCTTCGTAATCTCTTTCATAATTCTTCATGATTCTTTATTTTTTGAAGTTTGATACTGTTGAAGGAGGAGAAGATGATAACCTTCATCATCTCCTCCATAATTCTTTATTTTTATTACTTTATAAACCTTTTTTTCTGCAGGTTTAGTCTATAAATCCCTAGAAAGGATCTTTGAAAATATTACAGCGATTTTCGTAGGCTAAATGGGGCAAAAAAATTGGGGAATAGGAAAAAAGTATATGTTCGTTGTATTCCAACGATGCAAACTTAAATGTCATCATTTGCTTTTTGTGGATTTGACCTGCAGAGACCAGTGTCAAGGTTTTCAGGCTATGGAACCCGACTTCGCGAAAAGAAGAAGACATTTTGGTGGATAATGAAAATGAAGAAACTTCGTCCAGAAAATCAAGGATAGTTGTTCAAAAAATTGACGGGCCGTTTTCAAAACAGACAGACCCGCGTTACGGTCTCCCTAATCACCCCAAGAATATGTAAAACCACTTCTACCGCGAATTTAGGGGGGTAACGACGCTTCGGGGTTAAGCCGGTTGCGCCCTCGTGCGTGCATTTGCTGCGGATATACCAAAAGCCATGCGAAGCCTCGATGGCCTCGTTTCATTTTATTATCGAGGGCTTACGTATACCTGAAGGCCATTTACGGAGCTTGCAGAATGCCGTATACATACGGCAGCGCATTTCGTGGCTTTGCGAATTCACCGGAAGGAAGATTAAGGGGGGAGATACCCTTGGGCGAGGAAAAAATTTGCTGAATTTCATGATTTTTTTTTCAACGGAAAGATTTCTTCACCATTTTTTAAATGCAGTGTATGATTTATTACTACTTTTGGCTGTTGGGTGGTATTTTTGAAAATTAATGCATTTTAAAGACCGGCGTGACGTATGCTAAAAAACGCGTCGACTGATTCTGATAAAATTTGGTATAAATCTATCTAACCTTATTGTTTGAAACATGACCCTAAATGTTAAAAAAAAACGGTTTTTGATTGGAAAATGTAGACATTTTTTTTTCGGAAAATTCAATTTTTTTTGTTTCAAGGCGTACGCATTTCATCGACTTTCAACATTACTCACTTTTTCTTGGTTCATATTTTGCGTATGGGTGCTAATGAATGAAAAATCTTCGTTGGTTCCATTCAGATTAATCCTAGCGACACTATGTGTCACGCTGTCTGACAACATCCGCCATTTTTAAAGATTAATTTTAAAAAATACCATGTAACAGCCAAAAGTAATAATAAAACCTGCCCAAGGGGAGGAGAAAGAGATGGAAGGGAGGATTAAACTGAGAAGAAGAGAGAAACGTTAGATAGAAAATGACTAAACTGGAAAATAACTAAAGATAAGTAAAAGTAAAAATAAGTAAAGTAAAGTAAATAAGTAAATACGTAAAGTAGAGGTAAATTAAAGTAAAGATAAGTAAAAGTAAAAATAAGAGAAAAAATAACATTTTGTAAAAAACTTGTTAAAAAAGTAGTTCAAAGAAAACTCGATTTGATTGATGACAAAACCTACCCTAAGTTTAAAAAATGGCGGAGAAATCTTTGCTTTTAAAAAAAATCATGAAACTCGACCATTTCTTCCTCGCCTAAAGATATTTCCCCCCTCAAAGAGGGTGAAGCGATGAAAGGAATTAAAAAATGGAGACAACACAGAGCTACGATCAACTCTTACGGCAGAATAGGAGGCAATATCGGGAGGGTGAAAGTGGGTGCTGAAATGAGACAAGAACGATCCGCCGGAAAGCGTATTGTTCAATTTTTCTCGTTTCATTTTTCTTCTCCATTTTTCGCCCGTTTTGACAGACTCGTGGGTACATCGAAGCGATCACATTGGCAATGCGAACGGGGAGTAAAGAATGATAAAATCTCGCGAGAGATGCGACTCTTTTTTTTTACACGTCGACAAATCGCGATCTGTTATCGTCGTTGATATTGAATTATTTGTATCGCGCTTCGTAATCTTTCTGCTTGCGATTTCGCATAACATCAATGCAGAATTTAACGACCAGAGAGAGAGAGAGAGAGAGTGATCGTTTTTCCATCGATAAAGATCGACCTCGCGAAGCGTTTACTTTTGCCCTGGAGCTCTTTTGCATCGAAACGAAACGCATATCGCCAGCTCGAGAAGAAGAGCGAGAGAGAGAGAGAGAGAGAGAGAGAGAGAGAGAGAGAGAGACCTTCTTATAAATCTGTGCACTTAACGGAGCACGAATATTATCATTTTAGTTTCCCAAGGGGAAACTCCGCAGAAATATATTTCTGGAACCGTTTCGATATGTGTATTATCATTTCAGGCGCTTAGGAGATCAAGGTTCTGCGGTTATCGTATTAGTCGTGAAAAATGTATATTCATTTGAAAATATTCGAAATTGAGGGAGAGATAAGGAGATCTTCTTCCCATTCCTCCTGTCTCTCCCTCTCTCTATTCTCGTTCCGTTGCAATGAAAACCAATAGATCGGAGTTCAATATTGCGATATCCACGCCGGAACGTGATCGGTTGGTTGAAAAAATTCCAGGATCGTAGAAAGTGTATATATACAGGGTGGCTTGGCGAGTGACGTCCGAAAGGAATATCTTGATACCTATCGATATCAAACCCATGTGTGTTCTACGATCTTTTTTGGTTTTCGAGAAAAAAGCACTTTCTTATTTTTCTTTCGTGTACGCACTTTCCTCGCGAATTTTTCTACTTGAGTTATAGTGAACTTTAATGGTAAGCAATGAGTCAATGGACTAGCGAACATCAACGTAGATGCCTTGGATTTTAATACAAAATTTAGAAAACAGCTTTTAGCGAGTGGCTGATTAAAGTTTAGGTTTAAAAAAAAATAACTTTACTAGTCTGGATGACTCCCAATTGCTTTTAAAAACTTCTGAGAGAAAAATAGAATAATAGAAATATAAAATAATAGAATAATAGAAAATAGAATAATACATACACAAAGGAGAAAAGAACGAAAACCTATGCTACCGGAAAACTTGGAGATTTTTTTTTAACGATGTTCAATTTTGGAATGCAACAATTTTTTTTAAATTTCCTCATGTTCTTCATCATCCAAAATCTTCTCCAGCAAATTTGAGCTTCAGATTTCTCCGTAACTATCTGTTTCTCCATATCTACCATATGAGATTTGGATCCAAGCATCCAAAAAATATATTTGAGTGTTTTTCGTAGTCGAAATTTGAAAAAAAACGGATTGGGCTACTGATCTTTCGTTGCGTTCCAACGATGCAAACTTCGATAGCATAAAAAAAGTGTGTTCTCGAAAACTAAAAAGAAATGTAGAACATACATGGGGGTGATTCATGGTGATGACGTTGTCATCGTTGAAATGCAACGAAAGTACTTTTTCATATTTTTTCTAACTTATTTTCATTGCTATATAAAATATTCTTTTGCGAATTTAAATCGCAGTCCTCTCAATAAGCATCTTAAAAAATAGTTGAGGGTTTTTTGGACTCAAAACCTGCCAAGAGAAATTTATGGAATTCAGAAAAATTGATTTCCATTGCATCCCAACAATGCAAACTTCAATCTCATGATCATTGGGATAGGTATTGATACGCGACATCTAGTTTTTTCTTTTGGACGTCACATTGTAGGCAGCATATAGCGATAGTGTTAAAGATTGTACCGTTGAAATGCAATAAGATTTTTTAAAATTTCATTTGATAAATTTCTTCATTTTTGTTGTTATGCAACATTTTTGTTTTTTTTTTCGCAGATTCCGATAAACTGCATCTAACGAGGGTTAAAAAAAGTTGCGGATATTACACAAAGTGAAACTATTTCATGGCTTTGGAAATGAAATCAGACTTTTCGGGTAATAAAACACAGGTACATGTATATAATATGAGTTGGTCTTTATTACTTTTCAGAAAATATTGATATATTGATGTATATAATAGGATTTGTTTAGGTTTATTTGGGTTTGTTTCTATAATAATTGTTATATAATTTTTGTAATATATTACTAATATAAGTTGTAATATAATTTTTAAATTAATAACAAGATTAGAATTGAGTGGGGAGAGGGCGTTTTTCAACCAATCACAGGCATTCAGCATGTCGCAGCTCCCCCCTACAGTAGCAGTGGAGTGGGGGTAGCGTTAGTTTCGTGTGACATCCAGCCAACTCAGACCCTATACCCAACCTGCCTCAACAAACAAATCCAGTTTTAAAAGCACTTTCAATGCTACAAGAACGTTTGGCTGAATTGCAATCAGACCTTGAATCAGTCCAAATGTAGGCAATTCGATATAAAATTACTTTTCATTGAATTTTAATGATACAAATTCCAAACACGCCTCTGGCTTCTTCACTCTCGATGTATACATATGTATGTATACATCGGCTCATATGTCTGTGTGTGTGTGTGGGTATAAAATAAATATCTATCTATCGTAGACGACTATCATGACGCTAACGAATGTCACACCGAATGGAGAGAAAAAAAAACGAAACGGGCAACTATTTCAGAAGCAAATAGAAGGAAGGCAGCGAGTACTCCGAATCGATCAAGAGCCCTTTTCCGATCCTGCTCTCGGATCTTCGGACGACAGATCTCGCATCCGTGCGAGCATTCAACAAGGCGACAAGAAATCAGCAGCAGAAAGCGCTTTTCTTTCCTTTACCGCGATCCAGTTGAATCGCGATCCAATGACGTGTGGACGGACAATAAGGAGAGAGAATCAGAAGAGAAGAAATGAGAGCGTTCGTACCTGCCTTCGACGACGTTTTCGTTCTATATACGTATAGGGAATTTCTTACTATCGTTAGGTGTTAAGTTTTATTCGAAGATACTCTTTCGCGGCTAATTGGAAAAGCTTCCGGGTCGAGCCACGCGGGAATATAAATTTTCCGTGGTACATATAAGCAGAGCCGGGTGCAACGACGATTCGTCATTAAAATCAATATAATACGGAGCTCAGGTATTCGAACGTCCGCGTGCGTAAAACGATCAATTAAAGTAATTACTTTACTTTGCGAAACTGTTCAAATTATTCAATCGGTACGCCATATCCAGCGCCATTCCTATAAATCGTAATGCATTAATGGGTCTGCATTAGCTTGGGCCCTAAAAGAACCGGTCGATTTTAATTACTTTTGCCTGATGAGAGCATTGGCATGACGAGGTCGGGATTGTCCACACAATTGATACATACTCTGGGCACGTTTGATTTTTTTTTAATTGAAAAATATTAATTAACAACGGTGTTATTATTATTTAAACAAATTGCTGCCGTAACTGCATGGCCAATCGGTGTTCGTAGTGCAAAGAGGTTGATCGGAAATGAAAATAAAAATTTGCTTTTAGTATAATAAGAAAATTTTCGTTTGAAGGTGTGCTTTTTCGAAATTTTGAAAATTACGGAAATTACAAGCTGTAGGAAAAACGTTCGATTTTCGAAAAAAAAATTTTTATTAACAAATGAAACTTTGTAAGGATAAACGTGTAGAAAAATCTTCCAGTCATACGGTAGATAATGTTATAAATTGTTCTATTCCCGAATTTGAAGTAAATCGGACGAATACCTTTCGAGATACGACTTACAAAGTTTCACAAAACGGAAAAAAAGAAAGATAGACGGATAGAAAATAGAAAGAAAAAAAGGGTAGTAACGGTGGCGATTTTTATTTTTTTTCACAAAATCTTGATTGCAAATTAAATGCAAGGCTATAAAAACAATGCAAGGAAAATCGTATTTATTTATTTTTAAGCTTATGCAGACCCTTATATCGCCGGGAAATAAAATAATCACTACTAAGCTTATTGAAATAAATGGAAAAAGTGGACAGTATTAAAAAATGATTATCGTTGAAGATTCCATAATGTCGATCGGGAGAAGCAAACAATATTAACTTCAACGTAACGACTCTCCTAGTGCAGTCGGTCTTTACTTTTACTACCATCAGGCTTTACTTATTTTATTACTGCGAGCCTTTCATTATGACGTTAAAGTTTGCATCGTTGGAATGCAACGATTTTTTTGGTTCATTTTCCAGTTCTTTCTCATCACGCTTATCCAAAGCCTTCTTTTTTTTAAATTAAGCATTCAAATCCCCAATAAGAATACGTAAAAACGTTTGAGTGATTTTCGCAGCCAAACAAAAGGTTGAGCAATTAAGGGGTCTTCTCACTTTAGACACCAAAAAAGGCTATTTTTATGTTATTTTGTTGATAGATTTATATTATAGATATTGATAAAAAAGTTGTTACACTTAATAAATATATTTTCGAAATACATAAATAAAATTATTTATTTACTTAAGTTACTATTTATAGACGAAAATGGTAGTTAAAAAAATGTCCTAAAAAAATTGTAGGTCTGCGCTGTCGAACGGCTTTAGATTCAGTATGTTAATGGTTCTAGCGCATATCATACGATTTTTGATATATGCAAAAATAACAAAATGGCGGACATTTTTCGAAAAAAAAAAAACAAAAAAACGCGTTTTTCACCGTTTTTGGCAAAAAAATTAGTAAATATAATTTTTTTTAAATCATTGATATGCGCTACAGTCATAGTTGTAAAGAATATGTGGTTAATATTGCATAAGGATCGATTTAGTAGTTTCGAAGATTTCATCAACAAGCCGTTGAAAAAGTTGTTTCGAGGAAAACGCGTTTAAAGTTTGTTAGGGTTTAATAAATACATTTAAAAAATTTTTAAATGTATTTCGACAGTGTATTTATTAAGTGTAATAACTTTTACATCAATATATATAATATAAACCTATCAAAAAATTCATGAAGTTAGCCTTTTTAGCGTCTAAAGTGAGAAGACCCCTTAAAAATCATTACTCTTCATTACATTCCAACTTTGCAAACTTCAACCCCATCTTTTATTGCCGTCCAAAATATTTTTTCGCCAATTTATCTCGGACAATCTCTGATAAAAATTCCAAAAAAAAACCTTCGAGTGTTCCTCGTAGCCTAAATGTGCGATAAAAAAATCAAGAATTTGGACGACTCAACGAAATTAGTTTTTATTGCGTTCCAACCGTGCAAGCTTCAACGTCATTCGTGTTCACCTGTGTGGCGTTCGCTCTATGCAGCCGCACTATATGTGCGCTCACACGCGCTTCGGATGCATCCGCGTTTTAATTGGCGTCGGACGATTATTATTTCGTCGCGCGTCGTGGAACACTCGCCGGGCATAACTGACAGAGCGAGAAAAAGAGTGTACGTAGAGAGAATGGGGGACGGGGTGAATCCAGCATTGGTTATTCATTTCCAGAGGGGAATATAGAGAAAATACGGCAAAGAGAGCTCCGAAACGTGAGGTCGTAACTCCCACAACTGTTCAATCGAAAAAATCAACCGTTCATGCCTTTTAGTTATTGAGCATCGAATATACTAGGTGTCCCGTAAATACCACCTTAAGGTCTTAGGCCACTCTACAGACCGGAAAAATCGGCTTTTTGGGGATCTTTTTTCTCAGAAAAACTGCAAAATAAATCGAGATTACAAATAAGGGTGTTTATCATACATATCAGTGACTGTATACAAAATTTTTTTTGAAGCGATTAATTTCAAAATGGCGGCTGCGCAGCGTTTATCTCAAAACTGCATTTTTTAAGTTGGCCGGAAACATAATTCAGACAATTTTCAACCGATTCACTTGAAATGTTGAATATATCTTGAAAAATACAGTGTCTATGGAAGTACGTAGGATTTTTTTTTATATTGCATAGTTCATTTGTTATTAACAATTATTTGACGATTTTTTAGGCAAATTTTTGAAAAGTGAAAAATTTGCCTAAAAAATGCAATGCAAATGCAAGCGTGTGCGTGTATGCGGACGTGGCGTTCGTTTCGAGCGCATAATAACTCCACACATATATATATATATATATATATATTGTGCGTGTGTGTGTGCATACACAAACACACACACACATATGAAAAATACACATACACGCACACGCTTGCATTTTCTCCAATTACACGGCGGCGCAGCATCGACACGATTTACGTCGCTATCGAGCGTTTCCAACGCAATCGGAAAGGATTGATGGACACGCGTGTCTGCTGCGATAGACGGGGGAATGACATATACGGGGTGACCGGACTGCAAAGTGCAACGAGGGTGAGGTTAAAGTTCCATTAGTGCTTCACGGCCCCCCTAAAATGGTGTCAAAGTTTGCACTGTTGGAACGCAACGAAAATCAACTCCATTTTAATTGTTCAATTTTTTTTTGTCCATGAAAATCACTCGACGTCTTTACGGATTCCGATTAAAGATTTACCTCACTATGCAAAAAAGCAGACTTTGGGTAAGTATAAAAGTAAAGAAATGAAAAATGAACCAAAAAATCGTTGACATTTCAACGTCACACGCTGAATCTTATTGTTGGATTTAATTATTCTCCGAGAGTCATTGCTTTGGGATAGTGTAAAAAGTTTCATCGTAGGGTAGAGCGACCAAAGAGTGCGCACTACCAAAGAGTATGCAGTGCTTTTAATTGTTTTATTTTTTTCTTGTGTTGGCAACGCCACTTCACTTGTCAGTGACATATGTCATATGTCAAGGCGTTGGATAAGAACTCACTTTGTTAAAGTATTTATTTCCAATTTTATGACTAATAATAGATTTTCGATGTGTTTGATCTTATTTTTTAACAATTTTAAACACGTTTTGTAAGGTTTGCGATTAATTTGTACCCAACGAATGTTATTATACTTGAAATTTGTGGTTCAAATTATGTTTTTATTGAGAGGTTGTCACCGTTTTGTTTGCTTACGAAAATTATAGTGACCATGGACTACAAACACGTATTTGATCAGAGTACGGACTCTTAACATTATTCCTTACCACTATACCGCTCTCATGCGCACTCTCAGCTTCTATGAAAGGTTCTCACTGCGCACTCTTGACAACACAGCACCCTAAGAGTGCGCACGGAACGAGTTCTAAGTTTAAGCCTCTTAAAATATTTTTCGAGATTGTTACTTAAGACTTTAAAGATATTTGAAATATTGTTTTAAGATTGTTATATATATATATATTTGATATTTATATATTTAAAGATATTTATATATTTAAGGGAAGGTTCTGCCTTGTTGGGCCAAAAAATGTTCGATTTTTCACCAATTTTTTATGCGAAAAGTATTAAATATAGAATGTTGATATTTGGTATGTTGACTAGGCGGTCTTTATTGAACATCAAAATATTTTTTTACGTTTGACAAAACATGCTAGTGGGAGTGGGAGGAGCCACGTATGTCGGTGCACGGGCGATGACATTCTTCGCTTGCGGAAGTCCTACGTCCCGGACAGGAGATCTGAAGCAAACAAATTAAACATATTTTTACTTTCTACAATATTGTGTATAAGTTGACCCAGAATCAAGAAGAAAAATTTAAAAATAAGAAAATAGTGAGCGATCGGAAGGAAGTTTGTTTTTTTTCCCAAAAATTTTCGCAGTTTTCTGCTCACTATTTTTTTATTTTTCAATTTTTCTTCTTGATTCTAGATCACCTTATACACAATACTGTACAAAGTAAAAATATGTTTGATTTTTTTTGCTTCAGATCACCTGTCCGGGACTTAGGACTGCCGTAAGCGAAGAATGTCATCGCCCGCGCTCCGACATACGTGGCTCCTCCCAATACCACCACCATGTTTCGTCAAACTTTAAAAAATATTTCGATGTTCAATAAAAACCGCTTAGTCAACATGCCAAATATCAACATTCTCTATTTAATAGTTTTCGCATAAAAAATTGGTGAAAAATCGAACATTTTTTGGCCCAACAAGGGAGAACCTTTCCTCAAAGATATTTACACTTGAGATAGTTAAAAAATTGTTACTAAAGGCTTGAGATATTAAAAATAAAGTTTCTAAACGACCACAGCTTAATTTAAATAAGAAGTACAAAGTGTATTATCAAAACTGATTTTTCTATAAATAGAAGTTTACAAAGTGCGTACTCTTAGCTGGCTTTACTCTGCACGTAGAATTGACGCGAAAACCTCCGGAGCCCTCGAGTCCGTTGGCCGATCATCCCCGCACTTTCAATTCGGCCACCCGATATACCGATCCCTCCAACGCGTGTCTGGCTTCACTTCATCGCGCGGCGTGTACGAGTCAAATGGCTGACAATTTCGTTTTTTTTTCCTTCTTTTTTTTTCAGTTCCGCACGAATACGCGCGTATCGATTTATCGATTTTACGCGCGAAGCCTTCGAGCCGTAACTACCGCGCGGAAATCCGATAAATTCCCACCGGTTGGCTATGGTTATGAGAATGATTAATAAGCGACCTGATTGACCGACCACACGGGATACATTTCAATTTCGCGCGATGCAACACGACAGAAGCCACGACGATGTGACCATCGTTAATGGTGATTGGAGAAATATATCTGCTCGGATTCCGTGATTAAGCCATCAACCTAATCGTCGGAGTAATTCAATTCTTCGTGTGTTAAAAAAAATGCTCTTTTTTTTACCAAGCTAACGAAAGGGCAGCTCGTCGTATTGTTCGTGTATATTCGTTCGTTACGAAGGCAATGGAAACGAGTGTATCGCGGTAGGAGAGAAAAAAAAACAATAATCAGAAGACAAATGATGTGTTATTGATTTTTTTTTTTCGTTATTGTTAAGTCATCGTTACAGAGGCTCGAAGGTCTAATTATAAATCCTACTCATGCACTATTCATACGCATATCTTGTCGCGTGTGTGTGTGTGTGTGTGTGTGTGAGGGCGAGTGCAACGATGCATAGATATAACGTACTTGTCGTAAGAAAATTGAGATTACGGATATGCGGAACTCAGCGCTGTTTCTCCTCTCGACTCTATATACTTTATCCGTGCAGCAAGCTACCCGTACACAGACATATGTGCATATATCAAGAGTTGCGGCAGCGCCTTGACGGTATGTAATTAAAAAGAATACTTCGAAGGCATCAAAGTCACCACGTACTTTGATCCAGTTAATTGAACTTTAACTGGTCACTTTCAAACGACCACATGGAGTACACGCACAAGCGAGAGTGATCCAATGCAAAAGCATAAAAATATAATTTCAGTGCGATGGTATTTTGTTATACTGTCAATTGGTTTTGGTTTTATTTCGATTCGTGTGCACTTGACATCGCTGCAAGGCAAGGAAAGTTTTATAAAATCATTTTCCTGACTTTATTATTATGCAAAATGTTTTTTGGCATATTTATATCGTGAATTTGGAAATAAGTATCTTCAAAGATGGCCCAGAGATTTTTTTGGTAAAATCTGCGGAGGGAGATCGAATTTATGCGGGAATAGAAGTTTTTGTTGCATTGCATGGGGTTAAAGTTTTCATGGTTGGAATGCAACGAAAATTCTTCTTGAGTTTTTTCATTTCTTTGGTTTCATTATTATCTAGAATCGTTTTTTGAACCTTTTGGTTATACATTTTTAATAAGGATTGACAAAAATGTTGCAGTGATTTTCGTAGCTTGGATATGCCGACAAATATGGGAATACGAAGAAAAAAAATCGTTTCATTTCAACGATGCAAACTTAGATACCATTGCATTCCACCGATGCACACTTCAATCTCATCGATTCGTCCACTCAATATGGTGTTGAACGTTGCATCGTTGAAATGCCGCGAAAAAGATTTTTTTTCATTTCCCAGATTTGAGCCACGAAAATCACGCAAACATTTTTCGAGGATACTTTTTTAGCGATCTACAAGAAATTTGCAAAAGATCATTCCGGATAATACTGAAAATAATAAATTGAAAAGAACTTTCGTTGCTTTCCAACGGTGTAAAGCTCAAGCCCATGTAATTTTGTTTTCTTGTGTTATCGTTACGAAGTGCACTGTTCAGCGATAAATAAACGATCAACTGAACATTGACGTGAATGCTTTAGAATCTGATCAAACTTAGAACAACAGGTTTGAGACGACCAGTCACTCTAGTTCAGATGATTAAAAAAATACTCAAACTAGCCTATTTAGGCTAGTATGAGTATTTTTTTCATTCAAAACAATTCGGAGTCATTTGACTCCGAATTGTTTTTAACAACTTCTAAGAGAAAAGTACATAGACAAACGAGAAAAAATGAAAACCTATGCTACAGGAAACCCGGAGAAAAATAATTAAAAAATGCTTTTTACATCGAAACTAAAAAAGATCGTAGAACGTACATGGAGGTAAATCGGATACAAAATGATATGAAGCATCATGGAGGTAAATCGGATGCATAATAATACGAAGATCCTGGGTTACGAACCTAGGGGTAATTACCCCCGCGGGGGTAAAACAGCTATTCGGCGAGGGTAATAAGGCTGGTCATTTTGAGGACCCCGTATGTAGGTGATAAAATTACAAATCAACGCCACGTGGCTTGCACTCTCTCCTGCTGCATGTACACTCTCAAAAAGCGTAGCGATGTTTGTGTCGAGGTAGGGGGGAGGGGTAAAATAAGTTTCCCTGATAGATGATAGGGGTAAAAAGACTGAAAAGGTTAGGAACTGCTGATCTAGATGTTCTTTTTGATTTTTTTTTACTTTGTCTAGATTTTGTCTAGATTCTGAACATCTAGATGTTCGTTTTTTTATGTCACTTTTCGTACCACTCTCTCTCTCTGTGTGTGTGTGTGTGTGTGTGTGTGTGTGTGTGTGTGTGTGTGTGTGTGTGTGCGTGTGTGTGTGTGCGTGCGCATATATATATAAATATACCCACGCGTCAATCGTAGACTACATAAGGTTTAATTACTGGCAACATTCTAGATTGTATTGGTTACTGCAGCCCCGTACAGGTGCGAAACGAGAGTCATGTGGTCATTCATAAACGGTGCATGTAGACACGTAACGTTTAAAATAAACGTCGTGATTACAGACTCGACATGTTTGTACCTTCGATCGATTCAACGTTACCCTTATATCACATTGCGATAGGTGGGTCGTTTTCACGCGTTGCGCGTGTGTGTGTAACCACAGACACCCACACGTATGCGCAGCTCGGTATATTGATACCATTAGATATTAATTCGATAACTGCCTAGTCCTCGTATATACGCGTATATCTTATAGTTCCGTTCTTAATTCGTATCGACATTGGGCAAATTGAGCATAGGTATATAGCGCGCTTTACACACATCGCGCACGGTCAGTCATTGACGACCTAATCGCCCGAGCTTCCGCGCGGCTTGATTTATTCAAAACGATGACAACACAAAGTAGTGTAGCCCACATTTCTCGTTGGTAAGTATCGCGAATGAGAACTGTCGTGGAAAAAAGTAAAAATGGTGGAATGCTTCTTTATTGAAGACAACAAAAATTATATATATATATATATATATATATATATATATATATATATATATATATATATATATATATATATATATATATATATATATATATATATGAACACAACTATGTTGCATTTATAAAATCGAGCGTTCACTGTCACCAAAACGAAATTGCTGGACATTTCCTGCCTCCACAAATCAGTATCGCGACGTCTATACAAATATTCAACGATGGAGCAACGTCAATTCGTCGTTTGCAGATATACGAGAGAGGAACGAGATTCGATGTTCGGTAAACTCGATTTATCCTCGATATCCAATACTATGCTATATCTATATATATATCACTACAAATACGAATACGTAGAAAAGGATTCCGTGTATAAACGTAATGGATGTGACATCCATGTGTCTGGCCTGTGAATGTAAGTGACATCCTACGCTACATAGGAAGGGGGAGGCGGAAAGAGGGCGAGAGAGAGAAAGAGAAGTGCAGAAATAGCTAGAGAGCATTTCATGTCGCGAAATTCCGTACAAAACCCATCAAAGTATCAATATGATGTTGAAGTTGCTGACCATCGATATGATGTTGAAGTTGCTGTAAATCAATATGATGTTGAAGTTCCTGAACATCAATACAATGTTGAAGTTGCTGAACATCAATATGATGTTGAAGTTGCTAAACATCGATATGATGTTGAAGTTGCTGTAAATCAATATGATGTTGAAGTTGCTGAACATCAATATGATGTTGAAGATGCTGAACATCAATATGATGTTGAAGTTGCTGAACATCAATATGATGTTGAAATTGCTGAACATCAGTATGATGTTGAAGTTGCTGAACATCAATATGGTGTTGAAGTTGCAGAACATCAATGTGATGTCGACGTTGCTGAATATCAATATGACGTTGAAGTTGCTGAACATCAATATGATGTTGAAATTCCGTACAAAACCCATCAAAATATCAATGTGATATAGAAGTTGCTGAACATCAATATGATGTTGAAGTTGTTGAACATCAATATGATGTTGAAGTTGCTAAACATCAATATGATGTTGAAGTTGCCGAACATCAATGTGATGTCGACGTTGCTGAATATCAATATGACGTTGAAGTTGCTGAACTTCAATATGATGTTGAAGTTAACATTTTGTTAGGTTGCCAACATTACTCTACCGCTTTTACGTATTCTTATTAGAGATTTACGACCTCAATTTGCACAAAAAGAAGGATTCGGATAAACCTAATAATAACGAAAAGGAACATAAGCAAAAAAATCGTTGCATTTCACCGCTGCTAACTCTAACGTCATGTACCAATGGTGTCGAAGTGCGCGTCGTTGGAACGCAACGAAAGTTCTCTTTTACACTTTAATTTTCATATTCTCATTATTATAGGTACTTTGTATAGACTTATATTGTAGATCGCTAAATAAATATCTATTAAAAGGATTTTGCAGGCAGGATCTGCCAAAAGACATTAAAGCTATTAAAAATACAAATTTTCGTTGCATCCCAACGACGCAAACTTCAACTTCGTAAGTATCATACGTACCTACGCAGGCATAGATCTCTCCGTGTGAATTTGGTTGATTTTCTTTTCTTTTCTGAAATGTATTACTTAATTTTACTTGGAGATTTGGAACACTCTAGCCAAAGGATTCAAGGATTACGAACGACTGGGTAAAAGTAGCATGTACTTAAAAATCCTACGCCTTGAGACACGGAATATCGTATATATTGTACATAAGCTCGGGAAAAGCCATTCCCCGGCGAGTTTCGAGCTGGGGAGGCGGCGCAGCGATGTCTCTCAACCCCCATCATCCCTCTTGCTCCACGTGTTTGTCCTCTCTGTTCCTCGCTCTCCCGCGATCTCTCTTTCGTTCTCTGTGTCTCCCTTTCACTCCGTCACCTCCGCACGTCACTCTCTTCATCTCTCTCTCTCTCTCTCTCTCTCTCTCTCTCTCTCTCTCTCTCTCTCTCTCTCTCTCTCTCTCTCTGCCTCGTTTTCAGGTAAGCCCTGTTGCAGTACCAACTGCATCGTCGGTGATTCGATATTACGTACACGTAGTATACACATAGCCAAGCATCGTACATAATATACGTTGTATACAAGTGCACCGAGGAATAGAGTGGAACGTATATAAAGCGTATATAACAGCTCCATGTATACATAGTACCCGGAGAATATTGATTCACCGGTCTGCGCCATCTGTCAGCAGACCGTAGAGCCGACGTGTATATTATAGCGTTTATATATATCCCCGGATTTATATATATATATGGATTCATAAATATATACAGGGTGTTAGGAAGGTCGATGCAAAGTCTTATTAGGGTGATACGTCACCTCGTTAGGAACATATCAAACCTAGGTTACCTTAGTCCAAAGTCTAAGGATACCGAGTTATCATGATAAGTATGATTTTTGGAAAATTTCCGAAATATCATCTGTATCCACACAACTAACTAAATGGGACGTGTTGAATAATTAAAAACTTGTCAAAAAATAAAAATACCTCTTATGTTAATGCTTTTTTTTTTAAATAGCATTAAAATAAGAGGTAAACGAGTTAGTACCTAATTTTGGGAAATTTTCCAAAAATCATATGATAACTCGAAATCCTTAAACTTTCGACTAAGGTGACTTAGGTTAGATATGTTTCTAACGAGGTGACCTATCACCTCCTTAAGGCTTTGCATCAACCTTCCTAACACCCGGTATGTGTGTGTGTGTGTATATATATATATATATTGGAAAGGAAGAGAATCGACTGCGAGGACCGTCCTCGTAATAACAAGGCGATCGCGTATTTAGCATCATGTAAAGCTTAATGTCTTCGAAATTCATTTGAGGGCCTGCACCTAAATGACATTTCGGAAAATATGGATTCTTGGTTTTCGAAGTATTCTGAAATTCAAACATTTTCGAAATATTTTGTGAAAATTTCAAGTCGATCCGTTCAAAATTTGGGGAGTTATGGAGGTTTCTAAAAAAATGACTTTTTCCAAATCGGTTTCCAAAAAAAAATGACTTTTTCCAAATCGGTGACTACGATAGCGAAAAAAGCACTGCACCGATAGACTTCAAATTTTACGATGTTTTTTTTATTAACGAAAATGAGGCGCTTTTTTCACCGAAAATCGATACTTTCATTTTGGACTACGGCCATTTTTTCAAAAAGCAATACTTTATTAAATCCTTCGTCGAAACACTAGATAATTTCATGCAAAAACTAAATGCGTTTGATTCTTTTTTATTTCGGATTCTTGTTTCCGAGCAGCAGGGAATATGCCACATTTATAATTATTATTCAATATAAACATCGTGGAAGATTCTTAAAATCATACTCTGTGACTTAAAAAAAAATTGAAAACCTGCGCACATTTTGCCAGTGAAAATTCACAAAAATTCCTTCTTTTTTTCATCACGAGCTAGGTATGACCGGTTGAGGAGTCCGAGTAAGCTTGAAATTGAAAAAAAAATGAGATTTTTTATTGCATAGATTATTAGCCTATAGTTTTAACATTAATTCGCAACAAACATTATATAAAAATTACGAAAATTGACCGAGTGATGACGACTTTTGTGAAACGTCAGATAACCCACTGCGCTACGGCGAACCGTCCCGCTGCGATTTACCCTTTTTTCTTTCCCATTTTTCTCGAAACTATGCTGTGCGAAATGGTTTAAATCGTATCTCAAAATGTATTCGTCCGATTCACTCCAAATTTGGACAGAGCATACTTCATAACATTTTCTATCGTATGACCGAAGATTTTTCGAATTATCTTTATCCATTTGTTAATAAAAAATGTTTAAGTTGTTTTTTTTTGTTGTAAAAACTCGAATTTTTGTTCTGCAGCTGGCCATTTTCGGAATTTTGAGAATTTAAAAAAACATCAGCTCATACGAAAGTTTTATTACTATACTAAACATACATTGATTTTTTTATGTCCAATCCTAAGCGTATTAAGATGCGTTAGATTTTTATTTTTAATTGAACAGGACATAAATGTTTCAAAAATATTCTTTCCTCACATATATGGAGAGAGACAGAAAGAGAGAGAGAGAGGACAGAGGGCGTGACAAATATATTTAAAAAAATTATGAGCCCATACACGTATAAAAAATTGTTTAAGTGAACAATTTCATATACGTAATAAAGTATATATAAATACATTGTAAAGTGAACTATTTGATATACCAAAAAAGTATATATTCATATATTATTACTATATATACTATATTTAGATGCTTTTTTCACACAAAAAATAGTCCACTAAACATACACCAAGCAATGTTATAAAGGAGTGTGCTCTCATAATTTTAGTTCCTATACCCATCTCGATCTCTCTCCCTCTCCGCTCTCCCCATCGCTATCTCGGATTTAGCTTAGTTTAGTACAAGCTCGACAGTGAGATAATATTTGTCCCGTCGTCCAAATAAACACGTGTCCCACCCACGCAAAGACGAACGTTTCAAAAGACGAAGACGAAATTCTGTTCGAGCCGGTGTTTAGATATTTTTACATTTTTATTATTCGCTTTCCTTCTTTTTTTTTCTCGAAATAGTAGAGACATTCCGGTCTTCCTGGTACCGTTCGAAAATCGGCTGTTTCCACGCGTTGCCAGATGTTTGGTTTTTATTTGAGAGAAATTGGCGAGAGACGCATGGGAGAAAGATGAGTCACTTATTGGCCGGATGGAGAAATTATACAGTCGGCCTCAATTAATCGAGACGAATTAAGCCGTTTGTTCAACCGCTCGAGTGTGCGTGTGTCTGTGTGCAACGTGAATTAGCCCACATCATCACGCATCCTCAACTACATACGTTTGCGTTATATTTCGTATGCGTGCAAATATACTACTCGGACGTTCACCTTCATACCATATTCGTCTTCGGATTTCTTCTTTGCTCGCCGTACACATGCTCGGTACTTGAGGAATTCTTCCAATTATTTCGCACGAGAAAGAGCCGAGCAATCATTCGTTTCCGGTTGTTAGGATGCTTGGGGCTTTTCATCCAAATCATCGGCGCAATGATATTGAAGCATCGTTGGAACGCAACGAAAGTTTAGCAGCCCGAACCTTTTTTTTGGCAAATTTGGGCTACGAGAGTCACCCAAACGTTTTTTTAGGACCCTCATAAAAAATCTACAGCCCAAACTTGCGGGAAAAGATTGAATAATGATTCAGTGATGATTCAATGATGAAGAAAATGATGATTCACTGATGATTTAATGACGAGCGAATGATGAAGAAAATGATGATATAAAAAGTTGAAAACAATTTCCGTTGCATTCCAACGATGCGAACTTCAACATCGTTCGGCGCGATGAATTTGTACGATGACACGTTTCCGAATCAAAGTCCCATATTCAATCTCTTCGAATCGAACAGTTCCAAATCATCATGTCAAATCATCGAACGAAAAAAATCGATGATCTTTGATAGCAAATATACGTGCGTGAGTATCGGCAACGCGATGATTGATTGATCGATTAAAAACGGCCAGTCGGCTTGATAACGATGATATTGCAAAGAAGATAAAGTAGACAGGCCTGCAAATTTCCCTCGATAAAATGACACTCGTGGCGTATCTCGCAAGGATAGAACAGCTGAGCCCACTCTCTCACTTCCTCACTTTAAGCACGACGGCAATTGAGAACGAACGGTGGTCGATATATCGATTTTACCGGTATATTGCTTTTTTTCCTAACGACACCAGCAACGTTATGGCGGGATATACATTTAGACAGGAAAAAAATAAGCAATATTGAGGGATTTTTCAAACTAAGAAATAATTATCGTGCAATTATCAAACTTTAGGTATACTTTCATAGTATATTTAAGTATACGAAACAATTTTTTTAAGTTTAAGTCTAGCTTCCCGTGGACTTTGATTTGCAAAAAAGTTCAAACATTTTTTCAGTCAGAACATGTATAGTTTCAATGTGACGGTGATTAAAATGAAGAAAATGCAAATTTGAGAAAATGGCACGCATTTACAAAAATAAATCAACATTTCACGCAACATTTCTGTAAAATGTGGATTAAAAAAGTAGTTTTTTTTCCAATTTTTCAAAAACAATTTTCGTCAAGCAGAACGTACCAATATTATTAATATTTCTACCAAGTTTCAACTCAATCGGCTTAATAGTTTTTGAGTAATCCTGCACGCCAATTTCGATAATGCAGTTTCGAGAAAAACGCGTTTGAAGTTCACGCCCGCTCCGAATCCGAGAGCGGTGAGGCACAGCGTTGACGGGCTGTAACGTTTGAAGTTTTTCGAATTTCGCTTTGAAATTTTGGACAAATATTCTGCGTATATAGTTCTATCGTTTAAAGAAAAAAAAAAATCGATTTTTTGATCGTCGTAAATGTATATCCCGCCTCAATAGTGCAATAAAGGGTGGGATATTATAAAAGAATCGAGACAGATAACAAAGTTGACTCTAAAGGCGATGCGTATATGTGTGTTATTGTTGACTTTTAATAAACGGTTTTCAGCGGATTACTTGGCGATATTTGGTGTCTAGACGCCGAGAGGCTCGATTATCCGTGAGGGCGAAGTAATTATATCATATGATACGACGATATCGCTGGAAACGATCTGACGTTACTGAACGGGGTGAATTAAATGCCCTCTCATGCACGATCATTCCGCAATAACATTTGCACGTGAGTGAAAAGAATCTACTTGTAATGAATTCGTGGAGGTTGAAGTTTGCATAGTTTGAATGCAACGAAACGTCTTTTCAAGTTCTTATTCTCATTATTATCCAAAATCATGCTTTGCAAATTTGTTGTAGATCGCTAAGTAAGAATCCTAAAAAATATTTCTCCGATTTTCGTGGGTCAAATCTCCCAAAGGAAATTTGAGGAAAAAAGTAGTTTTCGTTGTATTCCAACAATGTAAACATCAACACCATTTAACCAGTCCACTTTTAAAATTTCAAAAAATCCCTAGCAAGCAAGACTTGAAGAAATCGACGATGATGAGCAATCAGAAGGGATTTTGTACGGTGCAGGAATTGCCGATTGAGTTTAGGTAAGAGTTTTTCATAGGATAAACTTCGAACGCGTTTTTCTCGAAACAGCGTTTTCAAAATCTAGCTCCATCGTATCTCTAAAACTAATAAACCGATTCTCTTGAAATTCGAACTACATATTGTAAACATGATTCGCAACAAGACTCTCGATGGTTTTAAAAATTTTATTTTTACTCTTTTTTTCCGTAAAACTGCGAAAAAACGCGTTTTTTATTACTTTTTTCTTTTTTCATCAGCCATTTTTTTTATTTTTTGATAAAACTTTATCAAGTGGGTCATTTTGCAGCTGGTGTCATACTGAATCTAATGGATTTTGATTTTTTTGTTTCAGACAAGCCGTTGTCGAGTTGTGATGGAGCCCACCTATTTTTGAGGCGTTACGGTAAACTATAGTTTTTGTACTTAAAAATGAATAAAAATGATTGAAATTTGTTTTTCTTGTATTTCACGACTTTATTTATCAAGCCCAACAACTTTTTTATTCATATCTTTTATAAAACCCTCAAAACTAAATCGTGAAAATAGCCTTTTTTTCGTGGCTCCAAAGTGGACTGGCTCCTTGATTCGAACGTATCGCAATAATAATGATAGTTATTATTATTGAACTGCAGCCGTTGAAGTATATCTGTCGCAAATGACGATATGCTCGCAATGTTTCGGTCAGTCCGGAAACTGAATAAAACAATTTCATTGCGAAACGAAAAAAAAAACCGTGAAAATATAGTCCTTTGGGGAGTTTCTAAGGTACTCGAAGTAAATGGAGTGACGAGAATGTGGTTAAAGTGGGAGGGTTTTTCAAGCCTGCAAGGGCAGACGTCCGAAATGCGAACAACATATTGAAATAACTATACCTAACCCTTCAAAATTCATAAACGTAAAAATTGAAAAATAGTTGACTCTATGGTCGGTTTTAATAAATAAAGAAAACACGTATTTATCAGTTTTTGAAAACTTTTATCAGGGAGCTAGTCATACGGCAATAAAGGGAGTGTGACAGATATTACATTATGTCCCAACGTTCCTTTATGATGTATGATATGCTTTGAAGCAGTTGTTTTGCTTGTTATAGGACAAACCATCACATAACCATCACAAGAATTATATAAAATAGGAATTATACAAGATCCTTTTAATTTTTTTGTTAGAGCCTATTTTCCAAAACGCCTCCATGCGCTCCGAAACGTAAAAAAACAGCTTAAAAGGTAAAAGTAGGTATTTGGAGTCGTACAACAAATATACAACGACCTAACAACTGAAGACCTACTTCTCTATTCCAAGAGCCTCTGCGTTGCACTTGTTTTATTCATGGCCAATATAGTTAAAGCAATATTACGAATGGAACGGAGATGTTTCGAAAGAGCGATATTGTGAGATGAAATTGTCGGATTACAGATGTTTTGGATGTCACATGAGATTTTGAAGAGTACAGATATTTAAGAATAGAAAGGTTTCGGATACGAAACATTCTGGAATGGAGATATTCAAGAGCAGTAATATTTCAGAAATAAATTATTGTGGCATTGTGGCAAAACATCGATTCTTTTTACATATTTCGAAAGTATGATACCCAAAGAATATACTGACCAAAGGAAAACTCGAAATATTGAATATTTGCAGAGTTATCGTATATAGTCGGTAAGTCACAACAATTAATAGTTTCCACATGTTGAAACTTTAAACGCGATTATCTCGAAACTACTTTTTCAAAAACTGCTCGTGTTGTAGCTCAAAAAGTGTGGATTTCGATGAAATTTTGGGAGGTTACTCTCGGTAATATCATCGGAAGGATATACCTAAAGTTTGAAAGGTAGCGTGTGAATAAATAATTTTTTTGGGGTGAAATATGTCGAAAAAATGGTCAAAAATTCTAACATTGGAGTAAAAAGGCTCCCAAATTTTCAATTTTGCACTTTTTCATCATTTTTAGGTATATCCTTCCCCTTAATATGTCAGTAAACGAATGACACTTATTAAATCTTTTTTAGATCAACAGAAAAAGAGTGACAACTGCAGCACTTTTCGATGTCGCGAAAAACAGGCGTCCGAAGACCCTTAATAACGCCGCTATTTTTGTTGGTCATCCCAAAAAAAAAATCTTTTTTTAAACTTGACAGTTACAATAAACTCATGTCCAAATATGAAAATGATCAGATTATTATATCCCCTCTAAAAAATTTTCCGAAAAATACCTATTTTTCACGCTCCTAAAGGGATTTCTCGCCTTAAACCTGCCCCAGAAAATGGACATATAAAAGGAGAGAGATGTCGGAGAACAGAGAAACATAGAATAGAGTTGTTGTCCTGCCCCAAAATGCCTCGGTGGGTACACGCAGAATTCAAATAAGAGCTTAAATTTCGCCGTGTGGACGACAAGCTGCTCCTAAATCAGTTTTGAAACTTCAATCGGGATCTTGAAATCGGGAGGACGCACAATTCGCGCAGTTTTCATCCGAATGACTTGAAACTTTAACTGCATCCTCTTAGATAAATTCACTGACGAAGTACACACGCTTTTTACGATTCTTCAACAATGATCATTTTTATAAACAAATGAATGCCGATTTTTTAGCGAAACAAAAAAATATTCATTAAAAATGTTGCCATTTTGGGATAAAATCATACATTTAAATAATCGTGTATACTTCTCCAGCAAAACTAATATAGACAACGAAATATTTGAAGTGAAGAAAAAAACAAACGCATTTCGAAACATTTACTGCTGTCGTTCTAATAAATAAAACGAAACGTCTCGAGATATATCGCAATCCGATAAACGGTCTTGCTTCTCATCACGTTCGAATAATAGAAATACGCAAACTGGCAAGGAGATCAAAATCGTGTTTTCCAACGTGAGAGAAAATGATCGTAGTGCGTGTCGATATAGCAAGGGTGCCCGAGGCAACCACGTTTCCGTCAGCTTTCGTTCATCGCGGCACACGTATGATCACGTGTAATTAAAGCGAGACTCCCGGTGCCCTGTACACGGGCCCATCAAAGTCCTCGTATACACGACGATCAACGATACGACGACGCTATATACATCGCAAACGGCTCCATGGACGTACGCATAGTGCGTCTTTGTGTGTGTGGGATAAGCTTGTGTATAGTGTTATACTTTATGAATACACATAAGGTATTCCACGATTCGATTAATTTTTTAAATCTGATTCCATTGACTCTAAAAGTCACCTTTAATTTTTTTTACATTTTTCGAAACAACCTTTAGTAAAAAAAATGCTTTTCTCCGAAAAAAGCCCCAATTTAAAAATGTGAAAAAATTTCTAAAAGTGCGTGATTATATGTAAAAATTTTCAAGCCATTACCCGCAGTGGAAGTATGATTTTTTCAGTACTTTCTGAGCGATTGACGTTAAAAAAATAAAAAAAATTGACTGCTAACTATTCAAGGTCTATGATTGTGATTTGGTTATTCAAAAAAGGTGAAAAAAATTCATTGTGGATATCGAAATATTTAAGTGTCCGACCGAAGTAAGTGGTTCATGAATTTTTTCGGATTTTTTTTAACGTTTATCGCTCAGAAAACACAGAAAAAATCATACTTCCACTGCGGGTGATAGCTTGAACATTTTTACATATAATCACGCAATTTTGGGAATTTTATCCCATTTTTAAATCGGGGCGTTTTGGTTTGGGGAATTTTTTTTTTACTAAGGGTTGTTTCGAAAAATATTTTAAAAAATCAGGGTGTCTTTTAGAGTCAATGGAATCAGATTTAAAAAAAATCGAATTCGCGGGGGTCAGGAAAAAAGTCCACCTGATTCACGTGGAATACCTCATATATATAAAGTATAATACTATACACATACTTATGCCATATATGGTATGTACGATACTACAAACTATAGCTACCATACTGCGTGAGGTATAAGCGGAATTGATGAATGATTATGCAATTCAGACTGAGCATTGAATTATTATCTCTAATCATAATCGGAAATAAGGCTCGGCTGTATAATGATGGAACAATAAAAACAAACAAGAATCCAAACAGTTGTTTTTATCAATAGGCCCCCTCCCTTTTGTCAGTTCCATAACGTTTATATTTTATTACGTTTTTCATTTTGTTCTGACTTTGATTCAAGTACACAAGCACGCTCCTCGATGGCAAATTAATTTAATTTGGTCATTTAAGGTATTACTTTCGCGGAGGGCCGTATGGTGGGGGTATAAGAAGGGCCCTACTGAGTCATTGGTAAATCAGAGTGACGCTCAATAAAATAAGAGACACAATCAATTATTATACCCAACGATAAACTGGAATAAAAAATTTCGCGCAAATTTAGTAGATTTAGACGTTTTTACTTTTTCGTTGAAAAATCGCAGTTACGGAAATTCTTCTGCGTCACATTTTTCTCAATTTTATCATGAATATTTTATTTAAACATTCGGTGAAAACCTGTTTTTATCTTCGTTGCGGAATCTTTGGGATTTTCTGCACGCGTTGAGCAGTTTATATCAGGCATGTAGAGTTATTTAGTGCATAATTTGTTACATAGAAATCTGGCTAGCGTGTTGTCTCTATAAAGTGCCGTATAAATGAGACGATTTTTGGAATCGTCATTTTTCTTTAAAAGTTCAGTAATTAGGCTTAAAATTTTACCAGTATACTGGGATGTATTTTTAGTTGATTATAAACGAAAATTGGTTTATTGTTGAATATTCGGGTTCGAGAGAGGAATACCTTGATGCTTCGTCTTTTTTTGCGGTCTCGATTTTATAAACGTGTTAAAAAATTGAACAAAAAAATGATTGAAAATGAAAAATGAAAAAATCTAATAGAATTTCGAATAGCGTGAGTACATACAACTGCGTGACGTCAACTTTATTCACAAGCACGCTGGACGCGTTCTTCTGGAGGCATGTTGTTTATTTTTATTTTCATTTTTTTTGTTGCTCAAAACGGGGAAAAATATTGGTTTAGCGAAATCTCCTTCGATAGCTTATGCCGTCATGTTTTTCTCGTCCACTTATTATTCACCGTGTTCTCCCATCGCGTTTCTGTAAGGATGCTGTGTGTATCGCGGGCGCTCACAGAGAACGGTAAAAAGTCACACACACGAGAGCACCTTTCATACAGTCGATTGGTTGCCCGCTCTCGGGCACACGAGAATTTCATGGAGCTGTGAGGAAAATACTGGAACTAAACGGTTCGAGTTGGTAAGAAGAGATTACGACTATTTTCGATATAATATATATATATATATATATATATATATAGGGTCGAAAAAGTATTTGCACACCTTTCTTTCTTCCTTTTTTTTGATTTCCATTAACACATTCATATTTGAAATGAGCTATCGAATAAAATGATCTGCAAAAAATATTATTTCTTCTCGAAGACTTGTCTTCGAAAAATGAAGTGTCCAAATACTTCTTCATGGGATTGAAGTTCACATCGTTGGAGTGCAAGGAAAATTAATTTTTTTACACGATTTTATTTAACTCAACTTGGTGTGAGATGGAAAACGGAAAATCGACATTTCACCCACTTCCCGAGTACGTAAAGCTCTGAAATTTTGCAAACATGCATCTAAGAGGTGACAACACATGGAAAGTGCATAAGACCATATGAATTGACTCTAAGTGCTGTCGGATCGCACTCTGTTTGAAAGGGTCCAATAGGCAAAACAGGTTAAAAGGTAAGGTCCAATAGGTGGTGAGCCGATATCTATGACAGATGCCACCTATCACAGTTGTCGAGGATTTCTTCTGACAATCAACCAATAATAACACCGGTACGTTTGGAAGAATGAATCCCTCTTTGCAAAAATTTCAGAGCTCTAGTAAAATCAATTGAAGATTAAAAAGTATTAAATAATTTATATGTAAAGAAATTGTTTTTCAAAGAAGCTTTTATTTAAAGTACTAAAAAGTAGAAAATAATTTTTTTTGCCGTACATTAAATTAAATTAAATTAAATTTTATATTTTAGTTAATGTACTAAAAAGTAGAAAGTAATTTTTCTTTTCTTTCTTGTTTTCAAAGCAATTTTTTTACAAATAAATTTTTACTTTCTCAAATTTCTTTCAGCGAATTTTAGCCACCAAAATCTCTCAGCCATTTTCAAGATGCCTACTGGGAGATCTGCAATTGAAATTTGCAAAAGAGATTTGGTATCACAATAAGAATAAGGCAATGAAAATGTGAAAATAAGTTCTCGTTGCGTTCCAACGATGCAAATTTCAATACCATCTTTTGAGCCCCTAATACACGAATATACTCGTGTCATGTGTGTGCAAAAAAAGGTATCCACGCATTATGAAAAATGTATTGCGTGAAGCACTCGTCGGTATGAACGAAATACAGCGACTTTTATTCGGAGAATGTTTCGACGTTGAAACCAGCAATTGAAGAAACAAAAATCTCGATGAAGTGTGTCGCAACATTTTCGTCAATCGAATTCAACATTTCATTTCGTTTCAACCGCAATTTATCCGACTCCCACATTGTTTCCAAATCCTTCGTGTGCACAGGCGGCGTTATCGTGTTGAAGTTTGCATCGTTGGAAAACAACGGCAAAGCTTGTTGATTTTTTTTTATTTCTTTGATTTTATTATCAGCTAAAATTTCTTTCTGCAACTTTTGATTGTACATTTTTAACAAGAATTCTCAACAATGTTTCTGTGTCTTTCGTGGCCCATTTACTGGAATACGAAAAAAAAAATAGTTTCGTCGCAAACCAACGATGCAAACTTCAATACCATGGCGGTGTTTGCACACAATCTCGAAGCAGATTCGCAGACGTAACAAACGTTACGTAAAAAAACGAAGAATGCGTGTGAAACGTACGTTTTTGCTAATTGTTTCTGTTTGCCCAATTACATCGCAAAGCGATTGCACCGAATGTCTGACAAGCTAGTTATATAATGAGAGAGAGAGAGAGAGAGAGAGAGAGAGAGAGAGAGAGAGAGAGAGAGAGAGAGAGAGAAAGAAGAACAGTGATTAATTCTCGTACTCGTTGACTAGTTTACTCAACGTCGTGTATATTCACCAACATAGAACGAGCGTATCTCGAAGAGAATGAGAAAGTGATGCGGTAGCCGAAAAGGGCGACAAGTCGAAATTAGCTGCAGTGTAAGAGTAATATGGAAGTATGATAAAGAGAGAGAGAGAGAGAGATAGAGGGGGGCAGAAAGGGGTAAAGAGGGACAGGAAAAAGGGGCAAAATGATGATGAGAGTCAAGGGATGAGAGATTCCCCAGGTCCGGGAGTCTCTAATTGAACGGTCGCGTAAATTATTCAAATACTGGAGGACGAGAGTGAGAAAGGAAAACCAGTGTGTGCCTTTACCGCATGGCGTTGAAGTTTGCGTCGTTGGGATGCAACGGAAAAGAATTTATTTATTGCAGAAATATTTTTTCTACGGTATTGAAGTTTGCATCGTTTGAATGCACACATTTTTTTTCTCCTTATCGCCCGATTTTTTTGCGCCACTTAGCCTACAAGAATAACTGTAACATTTTTCAAGATCTCTACTAGGGATCCATAAACTGAACCTGCGAAAAAGAGTTTTAAAAGTGATGAAAATAAAGGAATGGCCAACTGACGAAGAATTTTCGTTGCATTCCAACGATGCAAACTTCAACACCATTTTGTTCTGTCGTTTCTGGTTATGAAAATCACTCCCACTTTTTTCCGTATCCTTATTAGAGATTTACGATCTCGACGAGGAAAAAGCTTCTGGAAAATAATTTTAAAAAAAATGGAAAATTAAATCTTTGTGCTCCAACGAAGCAAACTCCAATGCGATTTTACTACACGGTTGTTCGAATGGCGGATAGCTACGAAGTGTTAGTATGTATGTGGGGGCAGGACGGAGGTGATTTTAAAGCATTCGTCTTTGAGGACCGTCCTCAAGACAGCCAGATGTGCTGCTTACGAACATTACACTGATATACCGAGTTCGAAATATTCTGTCTTCGTATACATATATATACAGGGTGTCTCAGAACTGATGGTAGTCCCTGAAATAGGGGGTTGGGGGTGAAATTCTGAGTCGATTGATATAAGCATGTATGGGTCTCAGATCAACCCCTGAATTATTATTAATTTTTAAAGGCGGGCCAATCGGGTGCTCCCGCCGAGCCAGCGTATCGCTCACCGACGCTAGCTCATCGGGCGCACCTCATTGGTTCGCCTATATAAATTAATAACAATTCAGGGGTTACTCTGAGACCCATACATGCTTATATCAATCGACTCAGAATTTCACCCCCAACCCCCCATTTCAGGGACTAACATTAGTTCTGAGACACCCTATATATATATATATATATATATATATATGCACAAATTTGCAGTTAAATATGTTAGGCAAATAGAACGATACGAATGAGATGAGGAAAAACGAGATGAATAATAGCGCGGGTGAAAAGGCACATGACGATGTTGACGACGACGTCGAGGAGGTCGAAAGACCCAACGTGAGTTCGTCGTCGCCGTTGGTTTGCGAAACTCGCTATATTTAAACTGACACTCTACTCGGTTCGTCCCCAACCATCCCTCTCTCTTTCTCTCTCTCCCTCTCTCTCTTCCTTATTCACGTCGGTTACATGGCAAAGCTCAAGAAACCTGACGAGCATAGCGAGAGACTTTATGGAGCGTAATTAGCCAAGTGGACAAAAAAGAAATTGGACCCGGCAAAGGGAGAAACCGGGCGAGACCGAGGAACCGAAAGACGCGATGATGAGACACGCGGCGAGGAGTAATGCGGGGGGTAATAAGTACGGAGAAGAGTCCGAATGGCACATTCGAGTCCGAGTCGAAAAGTCACTCTCAACTTCGTGAAAATCGTTTGAAGTCGCGAACGAAAGAAAAAAAAAGTGAATAGGGACCGAGGCGAATTTTCCATATACAAAAAAGTCGTGGAGAGTAGGCGATTTTTAAATTTATATAGCTTTGAAAAAATAATATAGAGTTTTTTTGTTTATTGACTAAATTACGTATGAACAGACCAACAATTATATGGTTGATATGTATAAACATCCCAACAATCATATGGTAAAAAAATGGTTTTGAAACGTTAAACGCTTTTTTCTGGAAACCATGTTTTCAAAATTGGGCGGACTCGTGGCTCCTACAATTTTCAACTGATCGACTTCAAATTTCAACTGTAGCTTGTTACAGAGATTTTCTGGCCAAGTACACGCGATTTTTACGATCGATTAACAATTGAAGTTTTTATAAACAAACTAAGGCCGTTTTTGCAGTAAAACAGGCGACGTTTTTTTCCTTTCAAAATGCTGCTAACGTTGCAGAAATCGATCTTCTGCAATAATGGGGTGTACTTCGCTAGCAAAACTCATGTAGATTACGAGAATTTTTTTTTTTTTGTTATAGGTCTCCGTGTGCGTCTCCAAGGAGTCCGTCCGTGGAGGGCCTCAAAAGAGGGCGTTCTCTTTCTACCGGCAACTGAGCAGCCTTTTTCTTTTTTTGTTGGAAAATAAAAAATCGATTTGAGTACCTACAGATATATAAAATAAACCATTCAAACCTCATTTAGATTACTGTATTAGTATTTAAGGGGTTAGGCCACTCTAGAATTTTCGAAAAATCGATTTTTTTTAATGGTCCCCTAGGTCCTCAAAAATGATGTCCCAAAAGATTATGGCCGGGAAAAATCTCTGAGTACTCGGTTTTCGAATTTTAGTACAAGGCCGTCTGGTCCGCAGCGAGCTCCTTTTAAACTTGAAACGCTTTTATTTCAAAACTGCATTTTTTAAGTTGGCCGAAAACATAACTGAGACAATTTTCAACCGATTCAGTTCAAATGTTGAATATATCTTGAAAAATACATTGTCTATGGAAGTACGTAGGATTCTTTTTTATATTGCATACTTAATTTGTTATTAACAATTATCTGACGATTTTTAGGCTAATTTTTCACTTCTTACTTTTTAAGTGCGCCATTTGGCTAACAATCAATATATCGAAAAAATCCTACGTACTTCTATAGCAGTTATTATATATGATCGAAAAAAATTCATTGGCTCATTATAATTAAAAAATTACAGGAGCTGGTTGTCCGGCCGTGGACCCTGGAAAAACGGAGACGTCATCGCTTCAAAAAAATTATTGTATACAGTCACTGATATGTATGATAAACACCCTCTTTTGTAATCTCAATTTGTCTTGTAGTTTTTCTGGAAAAAAATCCCCAAAAAGCCTTTTTTTCAGCCTCAAGAGTGGCCCAAGGCCTTAAAACAAAACTCCCAAAAAAGTCTTGTTTTGCGACCATCCAAAGGAATACAGGCCTTAAAATGGTGTTCAAGTTTGCATCATTGGAGTTCAACGAAAAATCTTCGTAATTTTTTTTATTTCTCCACTTCTCTTACTACCTGAATTCTTTCTCATGCAGGTTTAGGCTACGAATCCCTGATAAGGATCTCCACCAATATTTCGATGATTTTCGAAGCCCAAATATGCCAACAAAATTGGCCGATACGGAAAAAAAAACCTTTCATTGCATCCCAACGATTCAAACTTCAACACCACCATTTCAAATACAAGATACAAAGCACAATTCTTAACTCCTCAATACTGGTAAGTGATTATCAATGAAGTTTTCATACTTGCCGCTTCTCTGGAAATTTCCACACACGATAAGTGTATTCAACAACCCATTTATGCAAAACAACCGTTTGTTGTGTAAAAAAGAGCTCTCAATCTCTCTCTTCTCGCTTCTCTCTCTCGCTCAGATCACTTTTCAGTGTACAAAAAAGAAACCGAGCCCTAAGCTCGCTGATCTCATCTCGTATGGACGCCTGAATTACAGAGGCCGACACCAATAACTGTCCGACGAGTCTGTGAAAAGCAATTTCGTTCATTGAACTTCCGCAATGATTACCACATCTCTCTCTCTCTTTCTCTCTCTGACCCTCACTCTTTTACCCTCCTCCACATTTTTTTTCCCCTCGTGTTCGTTGTACTGAAATCTCGTTGCGGAGTTATGTCTGTGACAAATGTCACTCCGCGAATCAACGAACACCGATGAAGTACATGAAGGGGAATAAGCCACGATGGAGCGCGTGCTGGAACGACGAGGCGAGAGAGAGAGAGAGAGAGAGAGAGAGAGAGAGAGAGAGAGAGAGAGGAGAGGAGAGAAAAAGTTTATGTTAACCCTCTCCTCGGTATAGAGGCGGCGGTAGTTAAACTGCGTCAACGAGTAACGAGGCTTTGAGTACTCTTTTATATAGGAACATATATATAGCAAAAGAGAAAAAGAGAGGGTTCATAATGCACACTCCTACATGGAAGAGTACTATATATATAGGGTGTTAGGAAGGTCGATGCAAAGCCTTAAGGGGGTGATAGGTCACCTCTTTAGGAACATATCTAACCTAGGTTACCTTAGTCCAAAGTCTAAGCATTTCGAGTTACCGTGGTATGATTTTTGGAAAATTTCCCAGTATTAGGTACTAACTCGTTTAGCTCTTGTGTTAATGCTATTTTTTTTCAACAGCCTCAACGTAAGAGATATTTGTGTTTTTTGACAAGTTTTTAATTATTCAACACGTCCCATTTGGTTAGTTGTGTGTATACAGATGATTTTATTGTTGTTTGTCGATTGAATACACATTAAGCTAAGACGCAAATGAGTTTTTAGTTACGAATTATTGTCTGTTTGAACATCATGAACGAGTTAGTACCTAATTTTGGGAAATTTTCCAAAAATCATACATACCATGATAACTTGAAATCCTTAGACTTTGGACTAAGGTAACCTACGTTAGATATGTTCCTAACGAGGTGGCCTATCAGCCCTTTGAGACTTTGCATCAACCTTCGTAACACCCTGCATATATCGATCACGTAATGCAAACCAACAGTATGCACGTGTGCATACTCTTTCGCAGTCCAAGTGACAACGCGACGATCATACGGAGATACTTCCATTAATTCATTAAAACGGCACACAGGAGGAAAATCGATAGTGCGCTATAGACGTAGGTGTTCGATCCACCGCAGCGGACGTTTACGTAACGCGATGAGAGATGGATTTTTTTGTTTGGTTTTGACGCGCGGTCGCCTCATTGTCGGCGTAGAAGCTCAAAGTATAATCGAAGTAAAAATTCAATCGAGTTGCGCGCCTCGATTCTGCGCCACGTTGGCGTTTTTCACTCTTCCGCCGCAGGAGAGAGAAAGTGATGAAAGTGGAGCAGACCCGCGAGAGAGGATGACACGAGCGAGGGAAGGACGAGGGAAAAAAGGAGGTGATAGAAGTTGATGGATTGAAAAAAAATATTTGTAAAAAAAAATGGAAGTTGTAGTTTTTACGATGGAAGTACGTGCTGTATGCGGAAAAGTTCGTGTTATAACATCCGGTTGGAAGGAAACCGGATCCACCCCGTCACTGCCCGTAGGCACCGAGGGTTGAAACCGTCTTCTTACACCCTTACCCTTTTGCTCGCCAACCGGAAAGTACACACTTTTTCTTTGGAAGGCTCTCCCTGTCTCTCTCCCCCCTTTCCTTCTATAACTGGTGAAGGCAAGTAGGGTCATGTATACAGGGTGTCCTGTTATGAATGGATAATCCTGCAACTGCCGATAGGTCAGTTAATGTCCTACTATATGCTGGAACTTCAGTTCAGCAAAAGTCCCAGGTTTTCGAGATAAAAATCATCTGCTTTTGGTTTTTCATATGCCATTTCTACAAATGATAACTTTTTTGACCCAGTTTTTTAAAAAACACTCTTGGTTACTTGTTTTATCTGGAAAAGTCTTATTTTTACCCTTAAGGGGCCAGTGCACTTTGAAAATTTCAAAAAAGCGAAAGCAAGCAAGACTTGAAGAAATCGACGATGATGAGCAATCAGAAGGGATTTTGTACGGTGCAGGAATTGCCGATTGAGTTTAGGTAAGAGTTTTTCATAGTATAAACTTCAAACGCGTTTTTCTCGAAACAACGTTTTCAAAATCTAGCTCCATCGTATCTCTAAAACTAATGAACCGATTCTCTTGAAATTTGAACCACATATTGTAAACATGATTCGCAACAAGATGACCCTCGATGGTTTTAAAATTTTGATTTTTACTCTTTTTTTTGCGAAAAGCTGCGAGAAAAACGCGTTTTTTAAACTTTTTTCGTTTTTCATCTGCCATTTTTAAATTTTTTGACAAAACTCTATTTCCGACGGTCATTTTGTAGCTGGTGTCATACTGAATCTAATAGACTTTGATTTTTTTGTTTCGGACACGCCGTTGCCGAGTTGTGATGGAGCTACCTAGTCCACCTATTTTTGAGGCGTTACGTTGAACTATAGTTTTTGTACTTAAAAATGAATAAAAATGATTAAACTTTTTTTTTGTATTCCAAGACTATTTATCAAGGCCAACAACTTTTTTATTCATATCTTTTATAAAATCCTCAAAACAAAATCGCGAAAATAGCCTTATTTCGTGGCTCCAAAGTGGACTGAGCCCCCTTAAATGTTAAGGAAACTCTATGAAAAAAGATCTTATGCAGAATTTTCATAAAAACCAATTCGAACATCTGACTTTGATAGCCTGCGGTGTAAAAAAATGTACTACGCATATCGTGCCAATTACTTTAAAAAGTTGCTCAGTTGTTGTCGATTCATATAATTTGTAGACATGGTATGCGAAAAACCAAAAGCAGATGATTTTTTTTTGTACCGTGAGGCCCAAAATCTCGACAATCGGGGGCTTTTATTAAGGGGTTACCCTCACTCGATTTTTTTATTGGATTTTTTTGAAGTATAAGTATCTGAGAATATGTCCTGAAAATTTCAAGTCGATCCGAAGAAAATTGACTGAGATATGGGCGTTGAAAGAGAAGAATCCGCGTTGAAAGAGCGTTGAAAGAGAAACTTTAAACGCGTTTTTCTCAAAATGGCATTTCTGAAGTCGGTGACCAAGATTACTCGAACACTAATGAACCGATCTTCTTGAAATTTTGCAGGCTCATTTAATACATAAAATGTAGTCTTTAATAGTTCGATTTTTTTTTCGAAAAAAATGGCCGTTTTATAGCCAAAAAACGGCCGGTTTTTTTCGTTAAAATCGAACCATTAACTTTGACGGTCCGCCATTTTGTGAAAAATGAATATTTTTTAAAATCCTTCGATTAAAGACTAGTTTATACTTATATTTGACTAAATCCATCCGCATTTTTTTTTCGGATAATCCACTTCGCCGCAATGTTGGTCACCGCAAACCGTGTATATAAAAACATTATTTCATTGACGGTCATTTGCCACTAAACAATGTAATATTTTTCAATAAAAAAATTACTGAAAGTTCTTCAAGATGTGTTCTTTAAGATGGTATATTGATCGATTAAAAAAGTTTTGTAGTTCTCTTTTAAAAAAATCATGAAAAAGGCCTTTTTTTGCGCTACAAGTGGGGGTAACGCCTTAAACTGAAATTCCAGCATAAAGTAAGGCATGATCTGACCTATCGACAGCTGCAGGATTATCCATTCATAACAGGACACCCCGTGTATATATAAGCCCTAGTAGACGGAGCGAGTAGCCCGCCATCGAAGAATTATTGTTATTATCAATTTTCTCCCCTCGATAGAATCGCAGAGGGCGGAAAAAAAAATAAAACGTTCGCTCGTTATTTCCCTCGCTGGTTTTTTTCCCTTTCCCCGATAAATTTTACATCCACGGAATTACGTGTACGATATTGCATTTATTCCGCTTTATCTGCCGAGTAACTATTACGCACATATCCGTTGTCAGCGTGCGATACATTTGAGTTACAGAAGCATCGAATGTAGGAGATACAGTGATTATTTTGTTATCCATGCAGAATAATACGAAGCATTTATTCGCACTAATTCAATAGAATGACGTCTGCACGGACGAGTTGAGAAATACCAGAAATTCTTTGATAATTCAGTTATGAGGGAAAAACGAGTTATAATGAGTTATGGGAGAGGGGCCAGAGAAAGTGCTCGGAAAAAGCAGCTAATCTGGAAATCTACCGTGAGCTGGAGGGAGACAAAGAAAAATGGGGGAGAAAAAACTAGAAGAAAACGAATCGAAGAAAAATGCCTTGCTCTTTAATATGATGGGCTGAAGGGCATAGTTGAAGAGGAATAGGAAACGGTCCATATCAATCTTCCCCTCAGCAAAGCCAAACAAGCCCAAACATAAATACACAGGGTGACAGTCATCAGGTCGCCGTGTGTTTTTTTTTACGGTCTTGCGCGGTGATTTTGCCATTGAGAAAAATATCATTAGCAATGGTGTTTTAAGTCCTCTTCGAACCAAATATAGCGTTTTTTGGCGATCAGTAGTATTTGTCAGAAAAATATTAGCATTCTGGGAGAAAATAGAAATTCGATTTTTAGTACAGCAGAATAAAGATAATTCAATTCTAAAAACGCAACAGTCCGGGAAAACTTTTTTTTATTCCCTTGTCGAAAGAAAACAAAATTCGAAGATTTTTAAATGAGCAAATGGAATTTAATGTCGTTGCAAAACATTTTTTTATAGAAGTGTTCCGCATTTAGAGTTTTAAAATGGAGTTTTAAAATAGAGAATTCAAAATGGAATTTTGATTTTTTTCAGAATGCGAGATTTTTTCTGACAAGCCGTGCAGGAATTTGATAGTCCCCAGATCCTACCACAACCCTGTAGGGATTTGAATACTACCCCGAAAGAATATTACACGCAAGACCAAAACTCCGAAAATTTGAACACCGTCAAAAGAATTCGGCTATGGAAGTTTTAAAAGTTTCAAAATTTTCATTAAATCGACGAATTATGTCAAGATTTTTTTTTCATTAAGAAGTGATTTTACGTGTATTTTAAAATTTGTCTAGACAATGTTATACGTTCTACATCATTTACAGTCAACTGTGTGGACTTTCGCTGCGTGATCGTGACGCAACTTGTAATTTCGGAACATTAAAATTAGTAATTTTAAACCGTCGGAGCATTCAAAGTTCGGAGTTTCAACCCGGAACAAATTTCAAAATTGACGTAAAATCACTTCTTAATAAATAAAACATTCTCGACATAATTCGTCGATTTATTGAAAATTTTGAAACTTTTAAAACTTTCATAGCCGTATTATTTTGACGATGATCAGATTTTCGGTGTTTTGGTATTTCGGGGTAGTATTCTTTCGGAGTTTTGAGCGTTCTGATCATTCAAAGTTCGGAATTTCAACCCACCCCCAATACTTTGGGGTGAAGGTCAAAATGTCTAATGACCAAATATAGAACGACAAAGATTTCAAAACGACAGAATTATGAACTCTCCAAATAACGAAGGTTAAATTATTCGAAATTTTATCCTTGACCGATGACGAAATCGAATAACTATTGCACCAAAGGATTATTTATTCGAGAGTTCATTTGTTCGAGAACATATATTCAGATAGTCTGTAGTATGAGTCAGACATATACAGATTCGAAAAATCTCCAACATTCATATCACCGAAATAGAAAAAAGTGAGTATAGCAAAAAGCCATATATCGAGACTACAAACTTCGAATGTGTAGATCTTAGAAACGCAAATGATCGATGATCCAAAATGGCGAATACCTAAATGGCGAACATGGCATGGCTGCCTGACCCGACTGACCACTAACGCCATCTGCCATCTTCATTCTGAGGCGCAAGTAGTATTGCTCGATCCCAAGTTTTCGCTATCCGGACCGTTCGCCATTTTGGCCCATCGCTATTTTAACTGATCGACTCTTTGGTCTTTCGCTTTAATGAATTCGAAATTGTAAACTGTCGTAGTATTTACAATTCGACGATTGGACGTCTCGAATTGTTTGGTGTATATATACAGGCGAATCGATATTATATCTCTCATTATTTTGTTAAATCTGATATTTGTTTTCGCTATAAATCAACTTCGAGATTTTTGTATTCACAATTTCGATTAACTATTTTACAGACTATCATAAGATTGATCTATCAATATTGGAACGTTCGTCATTACTGAATTCGAAATTTTGGTCCTTCTGAATATTGATCGTGCGAATTTCCGAACCCCACCCATACTTTGGGGACAGGATGGTCCTAGGAGTGCAATGTCTTCAAAATTTCCTTCATATATATATATATATATATATATATATATATATATATATATATATATATATATATATTTATACACACGTATATACGTATGCGTACATATGCATACACACACATATACATATATGGGCACGTGAGTTTGTGCTGTTCCCTCTCTCGAGCTCGTTCACCACCAGAGTGAATGAGCACGTTCGCTCGTTAATAGCACTAACCGCCACGCTAATTACCTGCGCCAAAGGCACTTGTCGGCTCAGATAAAAGGCGGTCTCCGGCATATATCCAACGCACCGTCACCCATACACTGCAGCTACGCACACATCGTATAAGCCCGTGTACGTTTATACGCTTGCATTTGCGCTAAACGCTGTCGACACGGGCCGACAATACGATTGCTCGTGCGAGAAATTCACAAATGAAGTTTATACTCGCGGAATAGCCCGCAAGAAGAATCACAACGCCATGCGGAACAATCGAGCTCGAATGTGTCGCGAGAGATATTCATCGGCGAAACTTTTTCTTCCTCGAAGACGCCGCGAAAAAAAAAACGCATTGAAATTCGCATCGTTGAAGAGCAACCATTTCGTTCTCCATTTATTTATTTTTATTAACGGATAACACCACTGTAGAATTAAAAAAAAAATGTTTTTTTTTTAAATTGATTGAAGGCCACTAGAGGCCAGAAAGGGCATGTTTTGTGATTTTTTTTTCAGCGAAACGGTAAAATAAATCGGAATTACAAAATGAAGGTTTTATTGTACACGTAATTGACCACACAACATTATTTTTGCACAGCGATACATGTCAAAATGGCGACTGTGCAGCATTTTTCCGATGACGCCTTTATTTCTGGGAGGTCAACGGCCGGACCACTATAATTTTTTAGTTATGATGAGACACTAAGGTTTTCTTTTTATATATTGTTTTTTTTTGTCAAAATGGCGCATTTGTAAAACAAAAAGTATAAAACGCCATGAGAAATGCCATTGCAGAAAATCTGCAATAAAAACATTTGCCATATTAATGAAAATTAGAAAATGAAAAAAGTAAAAATAATTTTCGTTGCGTTCCAACGATGCAAACCCCAACGTCATTGAAATACAACGTTTTTCTTTCTTATTACACTTGCTTTTTGGAAAATGTGGGTGAGAAGCTAAAAACAAAAGGGCAACATGAGAAAGTAGAGAAGAAGAAGAAGGAAAAAAAAGCGAAAAATGTGAGAAACAAAGTGGCCGTTAAGAAAGCAGAGTTATTAGGGTGATGTTGTCAGCGCGTGTTCATCGTCGTTACAAAGATAATCGCCCGAGTCACGAGCAGTTCCCGGCTAATTAGATTTTTCTTTGTACGTATATCGGAGACAAAACATCGCCATGGGAGCTACACAATTTTTGTTGCTCTTTTTCGCTTTTGTTTCTTTTGTACGTCATACCTGTATTCGCCTGTGCCTCGTAATGTCACGAACGTACGGTTGTTTGCACGCGCGCGCGCGTGTGTGTGTGTGTGTGTGTGCGTGTGTGTGTAGGTGTGTGTGTGTGTGTGTGTGTGTGTGTGTGTGTGTGTGTGTGTGTGTGTGTGTGTGTGTGTGTGTGTGTGTGTGTGTGTGTGTGTGTGTGTGTGTGTGTGTGTGTAGGTGTGTGTGTGTAGGTGTGTGTGTGTGTAGGTGTGTGTGTGTGTGTGCGTGCGTGCGTGCGTGTGTGTGCGTGTGCGTGTGTGTTTGAATAGGTAAAACAGTGTCGAGGCGTGAGGTTCGTGATACATAAGTACTCGCGTTAGCTCGCGAATAGTAGGCGGTGGTCCTCGATAAATCGCACCGCGGAGGGCCAACATCGCGAGTGACTTCCTGTATACTCGCCTTGTCGGGGTGCACGTACTTTATATAGACGCGGTATTCGCGCTGGGTTCGACCAAAGGAATAAACTCACGCGAGCCCGCAGGCCACCCGGAATTAACTATATATATATATATATATATATATATATATGTGTGTGTGTGTGTGTGTGTGTGTGTGTGTGTGTGTGTGTGTGTGTGTGTGTGTGTGTGTGTGTGTGTGTGTGTGTGTGTGTGTGTGTGTGTGTGTGTGTGTGTGTGTGTGTGTGTGTGTGTGTGTGTGTATATATAACCCCCGAAAGGGCGTCGAGTCTGGGCTGGCGAGCAACCCCTAAGGGCGGGAGATACCTCTAGACGAGGAAAAAACTTACCGATTTTCGTGGTTTTTTTTCGAACGTTTTCTTTACCATTTTTTAGACTTAGGGTATGTTTTATGACTACTTTTGGCTGTTACATGGTACCTTTTAGTTATTAATCTTTAAAAATGTCGAAGGTATGGCACGATCTTCTAAAATGCACTTTCAAAATTGCCGTGACGTATAGGTAAAAAACTAATCGACCGTTTCTGATGAAATTTGGTATAAATATTTCTAACGTCGTCTAAAACAATGATGTTGAAGTTTGCATCGTTGGAATGCTACGATATTGTTTTCTCTTCATTTTTTGTTTCTTCATTTTCATCATTATACGATTTTTTTTAATTATTGCGATCGTGAGTGAGTCGGCTGAAAAATGAGAGTATTAAAGAGAGTTCATTTTCGTTGCATTCGAACGATACGAACTTCAACGTTATCTAAAACATTACCCTAAATGTTGTTAGAAATTAAAAAAGGATCTTTTATTGCCAAAAATGTAGCCATTTTTTTCGAAAAGTTCAATTTCTTTGTTTGAAAACGTACCATTTAATCGATTTTCATCATTTCTCACTTTTTCTTGGTTGATATTCTGCGTATGAGTGCTTATAAAAGAAAAATCTTCCTTGGTTTTTTTTTCAATTAATTAAGGAACTCGTTTAGAAGACCGTGCCATAACTCTGCAATTTTTAATAGAGAGTAATAAAAAGTTATAATAATATATTATTTATTATATAAAAAATAATCAAATATAAAAGTTATAGTAATAAATATTAATAAAAAGTTGAATAAAGACTAACAAAAAAAAAAATATAACAGCCAAAAGTAATAACAAAACAGACCCTACATCTAAAAAATGATGAAGAAATCTTTCCTTAAAAAAAATCATGAATATCAGCAATTTTTCCCTCGCGTAAAGGTATCTCCCCCTTGAAGTTCTTTTATTGCTTGGAGTGATCACCCCCTGAGTTTGAGTGAGAGCGGAACGAGAGAGAGAGGGAGAGAGAGAGAGGGGGGGGGACAATTTCGAATTTTCTTGACACGCGAATTTTCGCTTCTCCGGTCACTGCCAACATCTATACGATGCGAATGAAAACGTATGGTCGTTAATGCACGAGAGAAAAGGGAGCCATACAATGGAGTAATGGGGGCTGGAAAGCGGAAAAACCGGGGCGGAGAATGAGAGAACCTTCCGACGATTTTGGTGAATTGAATGCACGCGGACAAAGCGGGGAATAAAAGAGGATAATGAGCTGAAGGAGGGTTGGGAGTATCGGCATATACCTAAGTGGCGCAGTGTCGGTGCTGTGGTGCAGGATGGAAAATACTTCAATTCCGAGGTTCATCTAGACCGTTTGAAGAAACTCAAGTAACGATGAGAGAAATGACGGAGCACTTGGAGTAAAAAGGATTTTTATGCCCTCTGGAGGATGATGTTGATGCTTGCATCGTTGGAGTGCAACGACATTTTCTTTTTCTTCTAATTGCAAATCTGAGTTTTGGCGGATCAAAGCTACGGTAAACTTTTTTAAACATCTTCATCGGAGACCTACGACCTAACTCTATTGGAAAATATTTTCGATAACAATAAAAAGGCATTCAGAAACATTAATTTTCGTTGCAAACTTTAACCTCATGAAAAACGTATTCAGAGATTTTCGTACCCCAAATTCACCAAAAAAAAAACAAGATCTACAATTAAGAAATGTCGGTGATATTAAAAATGCAGGAGTGGAGAGATGATAAAGGTTTTCCGTTCTATTGCAAAAGTGCGAAGTTTACCGCCAAGGAGAAGTCACGTGTTAATTAAGTTCAAACATTAGGTATCGTTAAAAGTATGGAGGGAACAAACTTTTGTAAAGCTCAAAGTATGTTCAATTCATTTGGAGAATCAACATTGCTAATTATACCTAGAAGTTTTCAGGGTTCGAATCGTGTAGACTCTAGAATCCTGAGACAACCTAACCTCCCCAAGCTACTTTGCCTAAACATACAACGAAGCATCAAGAGTCTGCCAAAGATTTATCATCACCGGTGCATCATGCACCGGTCCATGGGATACGAAAATGAGCTTGACCATTGCATAGTTCGAATGCAATGAAAATTATCATTTTTCAATTGCCCGAATTTCTTTTGGCAAATCTTCGTTCCTAAATACCCTCAATAATTTTCTAAGTCGCTTATTTACAGATCTAGATTTAAAATGTGCAAACAAATATTTTGTGAAAGAATAATAACGAGGAAATGAAAAATATATATATAAATGAAAAGAATTTTCAGTGCATTCCAACGATGCAAACTTCACGACCATATATGCAATTCCATTTCACGACTCGGTCTCAATTAAACTTTCAGTCCACAACGATTCCAATATTCCAAACGCAATCCTTATGCAGTGTTGAACTTCGCCACATTGGAACGCAACGAAAGTTCTTTCTTACATTTTATCTTCCATATTTTTTATCATTTACTAGATATTCATTTGTATAGATTTATATTGTCAATCGCTAAACAAATATCTCAAAAAATGGTTGAACAATTTTTTTAGGCAAAATTCTCCAAAAGATGTAAAAGGATTTCCGAAATATAAATTTTCGTTGCGTTCCAACTATGCAAACTTCAATCTCATGTCGTTATCGTCAAAGCAATTGAGAATAATTCGAAAGCTCCCGAGTATTAGGCTACGCAAATCAAGCAAACGTTTTTTAAAAATAATGAAACAACGAACTTTTTAACTTTTTAACAATGCACCCTTGAATCTATTCTTTCGCCTCATTATTTTAATTCACAATGGTTAATAGTCGCATATAAATTAACGCCGGTGCAGAACATATAGACGAAATCGTCCTATCACTGCAAATGTTTGTCCATCATTTTTTTAAAAAGATTCTCCACGTACATAATTCATTTTTTCGTGATGTCAAAAAGGGCCCCCCGGACCTCCGGATGCCTTCAAGAGCCGTTAAAAATGAGCGAATTCCGTAGCGAGGTCAAACTCGGGTGGGGAAGAGCGTTAATCGCACGTCGTCGTGTCGTTTTAATTAGAACAGACGCTTAATTACCGCAATCACCGGAAAGTGTCGTCGTTTCCTTCGTAAGAGCATCTTCTCCGGACGACGACGACGAGAGATAACGACGAAAGGGTTGAAACGTGATAAACGGATGAGAGGGTCGATGGCGACGAGCTGTTACTCAACTCAGCCCTGCCCCCCCCCCTCCCGTCTTGTAGACCGCAGGCTCTCTCAAAAACCGTCGGTCGAACTGACTTCCTGTTTCGGTAAAAGTCTCCGCGGAAACTACGATCTACGATCACAAGGAAGTACAGCAATGACTTCCGGCCGACTCAACTCATTTGCAACTAAACTGTATTGTTGAAGACGATGCATTCTACGAATTCATCATCGAAAATACAGCCGCCAGTATCAGCACGGGTTTTTTCAGTTTCCCTGTGCCCTCCTGGTATCGCAAAAGTGGGCAAGAAATATACGAAAAAAAATTGCACGTAATTCTTGCGAAAGAAACATCATATATTTTGAGCACATTCCACGAGCATCATCATGTTTGTATTCTAAATGTTCGAAATAAATTCAAAATTGAATTTAAAAGAATTATATCGCACTAGTATACTTTCAATCTGTCCTATTGCTTATGAATGCTCCCTCTGCCCCCCTCTCCAAAATACTTAACGGGGAACATACCTTTAGGTGAGGAGAAAATTTGTTAATTTTCATGATGTTTTTTAAAAGAAAACCCTAAGGAACAGTTAAGGGACGTTTTTTTAAAAATAGATTTAGGGAATTGAACTTTGAATTGACGTACGTTTTTTCGTTCATATGGTACGTTTAAAACCATTTGGTAGCTTCATAATGAAAAGTTCGTAATGAACCTTTCGGTTCATTATGAATGAATGGTAACTGTTCATTATGTAACGCTTGGTTGGTAACTGTTACTTGGTAATAATAACTATTGGTTGGTAACAGTTGGTTGGTAACTGTTCCTTGGCAACTGTGGGTTCATTATGAATGATTCAATGGTAGGTTCATAATGAAAGGTTCATAATGACACCTCACGTTTTCTTGGTTCACAATGATACGTTTAATTACTAAGTATCCTTTAGTATCTAAACGTTAAGGGAGAGTTAAGGGACGTTTTTGTAAAAGGAAACGTCTTCACCATTTCAAGACTTAGGGTATGTTTAATAACTACTTTTCGCTGTTACATAGTATTCTTTTTTGCATTAATCTTTAAAAATGGCGGCGGTATGGCACGGTCTTCTAAACTGACGTGACGTATAGCTAAAAAACTAATTGACCGATCCTGATGGAATTTTGTATAAATCCTTTGAACCTCATTATCTGCAACATGACACTAAATATTTTTGAAAATTAAGAAATATAATTTTTTGTTGCAAAATGTAGGCATTTTATTTCGAAAAATTCAATATTTTTGTTTAACATCGTACCATTTCATAGATTTTCAACATTTCTCACTTTTTCTTGATTCATATTCTGCATACGAGTGTTAATAAGAGAAAAATCTTCGTTGTTTCATATCAGACCAATCCCGCCGAGGCTACGTCTCACGCCATCTGACACAATCCACCGCAACCCGTTTAGAAGACCGTGCCATACCTCCGCCATTTACAAAGATTAATAAAAATAAAAAATACCATGTAACAGCCAAAAGTAGTAATAAAACATACCATAAGTCACGAAAACGGTAAAGAAATATTATCGTTGAAAAAAATCATGAAAATCAGCTACTTTTTCCTCGCCTAAAGATACCTCCGCCGCTCAACATCAGACCGGAGGGATACAAAAAACACGAGAAACTCGATTAAAAACGTGTGACGTAAAACAAGTCACGTAGTTTGGTAATTTTCACGTCGGTTTGTACCATCGTACTCGTTTGGTGTCAAGGGGTTGAAGATGGCTGAGTAGACTGAGTGCATGAGCGACAACGATTACGGATCGCGAGAACGAACATCGTCGACCAAGTGTACACGAAAAACGTGATTGAATCGAAGAAAAGAGGGAAGAAAAAGAGCCAGAGCCAACGAGAGACAGCGGGAGACAGGAAAAAAGAAAAGTCAAGCTAAATTTCCTCGTTTCCCCTGTGCCGTGACGAGCCCGGGCCCTCGGTCTCTCCCACGCCGCAGAACGGAAAGTATTTCATTTAGAGAGGGTTTTCTTTTTTTTTACGCCGGTGTCGCAATTTCGTGACGTGAGGACGAGAAAGGGGGAGTGAAAGGACGGAGAATTGTGCGCGGGGGTGGATCAAGGGGATGGAGGAAGTGCGAGAGCGAAGCTGCGAGAGAGAGAGAGAGAGAGAGAGAGAGAGAGAGAGAGAGAGAGAGAGAGAGAGAGAGAGAGAGAGAGAGAGAGAGAGAGAGAGCGCACAGCCATTGAGAGAACAAAGGAAGACAAAAAAGCTCCGGAGTAGGGATGAAAAACGAGCAGGGACGAAGGAAAAACGAGGAAGAATTGGGTGGGAGGCAGAAAAGTGTCATGGCAGCTGAGAAAACCTCGCGAAAAGGATGAGAAAGAGGAGCGCCGAGGAAACGAGAAAACACGAGTGTATGAGGGTGAAAAGAAGAGGTGAAGCATCACGTAAAGCTCAAATGTACAAGGATGTGCGCTAGAGACTATACATACACCTATACAAATCAAAAACTGAGCTACAAAAGGGCGCAACTCGTGAGTTTTAACAGGGGCTGCGAAACGAGGCAAGTTTCCCTTCTGTCGGTTAAACGTTCAAGCATACGGACACATACACACGAATGGAAAACCCAACCACCCTCATCATCCCGCCCGTCTAACCCTCTCAGGCTTGCAGCGTAGTCCGCGCGCGAGCGCTCGCCCTCTACGTGTTTGTTCGTGTATTCATTCGTGTATTCGCGGGGGCGGAGACCACAGAGTATTGATTTCAGTGGGTCCGCGCTGGCGCTCGCGACCCCGGAGCTACCACCCTCGTTTTCCGTCTCTTTCACTCCAACCCCCGCGCCCATCCACTTGGCCCCTCTCTCCGTACCTCGCGACCGGGCCTCTGGGCAAGTAGTACCGGCTCACCGGCAAAACCAGCACCGGAAGATACACGTATGTAGACGTGTATAGCCGGGTTGGTGGAACCTCGGGAAGAGCAGTAGCGATTTTACCACGGAAAGCCAGTTTCCCGTCTCTCTCTCTCTCTTACTCTCTCTCTCTCTTACTCTCGCCTGTTCAGCGTCTGTCTCACTCGCTGTCTTTCTCTCTGGCTTTTCCTCTCTCCAGCCCTTTCATCCTCTGTTGCTCGCTGCCTTGTTGTCTCTATCTTTGCGTCCCACTCTCTTTCTCCCAAGGTACCACTGTTATTATTGTTATCACCACTACTATCAACCCCAGAACTACCCTTCCTACAACTATTTTTATTTTTACCTTTATTATAGGACAACTATGGCTATGGTAACTATTTTTATTGTTTAGGGGTCTTCTCACTTTGGACGCTAAAAAAGGCTATTTTCACGATTTTTTTTTTTGATAGGTTTATATTATAGATATTGATATAAAAGTTGTTACATTTAATAAATACACTTTCGAAATACATAAAAAAAATGTTTTATGTATTTATGTAACCCAAACAAACTTTAAACGCGTTTTTCTCGAAACAATGTTTTTCGACGGCTCGTTGATAAAATCTTCGAAACTACTGAACCGATCCTTGTGAAATTTTAACCACATATTCTTTACAACTATAGCTATGGCGCATAGCAAGGATTTTAAAAATTTTGATATTTACTATTTTTGTTGCTAAAAACGGCGAAAAAAACACGTTTTTTTTTGTTTTTTCGAAAAATGTCCGCCATTTTGTTAATTTTGCAAATATAAAAAATCGTATGGTATGCGTTATAGCCATTAACATATCGCATCTAAAATCGTTTGATTGTTTTTGTTTCGGATGATCCATCGCTGAGATTTCATCAATAGCGCAGACCTTGTTTTTTAAGGACATTTTTTTAACTACCATTTTCGTCTATAAATGGTGACTTAAGGGGGAATATACCTTCGTAATTTTTTTATTGCCTTAAAAGGTCCTTTAACTATCCAAAAATGATATTCAAAACTGTTTATGAGGGGGTCCAGGCATCGCCGATTAAAGGCAAACACGAACTTTCCATGATTTTACAGAGTACTTAAAACTTTAAACGCGGTTTCTCTCGAAACTGTGTTTTTATACACGGGCGTATGCGTAGCGCCTCGAGTTTTCAATCGATTGACTTGAAATTTTAACTGTAGATTCTTGACAACATTTTCTAGTCCAGTACGTAGGATTTTGTCGATAAGTTGGAATTAAAAAATGTTATGATCGATATTCGACTTTTTTTTTTTTTTTTTTTTTTTTTTTTTCATATTAACACTACTTTTTTTAATCAATATATTGACAATTATGACCTGTGCGAATACGCCCGTAGAGGACTATGAAAAAAAGGAGTTTTCTTTCATCGAATACTGCGCCGCCATTTTGTTTCAAAATCATTTTAAAAAAAATTCTATTACTTTGAGACTTGTACTAACATGTATGAAAAACGAATTTAAAAACATTGTTTTGTTTTCCGTAAATAAATTGTCAAAAATGACGCTCGATTTTGCCCTCAGAAAGGTATATTCCCCCTTAAATAAATAACTAAATGTTTTTAAATGTATTTCGAAAGTGTATTTATTAAGGGGTTACCCCCACTTGCGATTTTGAAAAAATCGATTTCTTTTATTGCATTTTTTCGAAGTATAAGTATCTGAGAATATGTCCTGAAAATTTCAAGTCGATCCGAACAAAATTGACTGAGATATGAGCGTTGAAAGAGACGAATCCGCGTTGAAAGAGCGTTGAAAGAGAAACTGTAAACGCGTTTTTCTCAAAATGGCATTTCTGAAGTCGGTGACCAAGATTACTCGAACACTAATGAACCGATCTTCTTGAAATTTTGCAGGCTTATTTAATACATAAAAATGTAGTCTTTAATCGTTCGATTTTTTTTTTTTTTTCGAAAAAAAATGGCCGTTTTATAGCCAAAAAACGGCCGTTTTTTTTTTCGTTAAAATCGAACCATTAACTTTGACTGTCCGCCATTTTGTGAAAAATGAATATTTTTTAAAATCCTTCGATTAAAGACTAGTTTATACTTATATTTGACTAAATCCATCCGCATTTTTTTTTCAGATGATCCACTTCGCTGCAATGTTGGTCACCGCAAACCGTGTATATAAAAACATTATTTCATTGACGGCCATTTGCCACTAAACAATGTAATATTTTTCAATAAAAAAATTACTGAAAGTTCTTCAAGATGTGTTCTTTAAGATGGTATATTGATCGATTAAAAAAGTTTTGTAGTTTTCTTTAAAAAAATTCATGAAAAAGGCCTTTTTTGCGCTACAAGTGGGGGTAACGCCTTAAGTGTAACAACTTTTATATCAATATCTATAATATACACCTATCAAAAAAATGCATGAAAATAGCCGTTTTTAGCGTCTAAAGTGAGAAGGCCTCTTAAGTATCTGCATTACTGTTTTGCCCCATGGCTTCCTAGGGCATAAATAAATCCAACCAACCAATCTGTCTCTCTCTCTCTCTCTCTCTCTCTCTCTCTCTCTCTCTCTCTCTCTCTCTCCAATTTCGCTTCCGTAACTTTGCCAACGCGAAGTTCAAAAAGGGGGTTTGAGGAACGAGGGAATGTGCGAATGGGGCCTGAAGAGAAACCGCTGGAAATGCCTGCGGTACACCCAGAGCGATAATACCATTTCCACATGCATCAAATTTTGCAGGCAAAGGCGTTAGGGCGGGGCGTACAATGCAGCTCCCTTGGGCCATGAGAGTCAGGGCAGAATTAGCTCCTGACCTAACTATAGTTCGATCTGGGACGATAATACGTCATTGACATTGGTTCATGTAAAAGCGGGTGATACGGTCGCATTAGGGCACCGCGATATTGCGTCGAGCAACCTTTACGAGAGACGACCGCACACGCGTTACGATAGTTGGAACGAAATTGTTCTCGACCGCACTGACGAAACGTTTTTCCCAATAACTTTGATGATACGTGCGGGAGAACCGAGCACGCGGCAGGCTCGTGCGAATGCAAGTCACGATCGTCAATTTTGTCGCGCGAGATGGGATGGAAGACAGTCATGCATATATATTTATGAATTGTGGGTTAAAAATGGGAAGGATTTCGAAAACGGGTGGAGCTTCGAGCTTGATCCAGCAGTTAAGGGGAGGTACCTGAGTAAACGGTGAGAAAAACAGGTGAACTTCGGGAATTTTTATCTCAAAAACTAACGTTTCGATTGGATCCGGGTTTTTTAGTTGGAAAATATGTACATTGGGGTATGTTTAGGATTTTTTAAAAATAAATTCGTTGACCGGAAGCGATTCAAACGCGATTATCTCGAAACATAGTTTTCAAAGTCGGTGCCAGATGTATCTCGAAAACGGCTTGTCCGATTTTGTCCAAATTTGGATACAATATTCTTCGATAGTTTTTCTCGTTCGCCACGTAGGATTTTTTTGAAATTTTCATTTTTGACGGAATTGCGACCGTTTTGATTTAACATTCGTTTTTCGTTCGCAATTTCCGACGATTTTGGATTGCATACACATTGCATAAAAAAGCAATGGTTCAATCAAATGAAAAACCCCTACGTGGCGAACAAGGAAAACTATCGAAGAATATTGTATCCGAATTTGGACAAAATCGGACAAGCCGTTTTCGAGATACATCTGGCACCGACTTTGAAAACTATGTTTCGAGATAATCGCGTTTGAATCGCTTCCAGTCAACGAATTTATTTTTAAAAATTCCTAAACATACCTCAATGTACATACTTTCCAATAAAAAAAAACCCGGATCCAATCGAAACATTAGTTTTTGAGATAATAATTCCCGAAATTTACCTGTTTTTCTCGCCGTTTACTCAGGTACCTCCCCTTAAGGAGGCGCGAAACGTTCCGCCGATCAATGTTGGAGGATAGTAATTTTTCTCCGCCTCGGATATGTTCCAAGGAAACCGTGTAGAAATTTGTTGGGGAGTGCCCGGAACCTACCACATCCCTATAGGGATTCGATAGCGACGCCGCACGTAAGGAGTCCACGTTGGAATCCAGGTGGATTCCGCGCTATTTCCCGATTGACGCTGTTGGGGAATTTTTTATTTGAAATTCCCCAGCGGAATTTGCCGGGTCACCCGAAAAAATTTCCTCTCGTGATCCCGTGAATAAATTTGTCGGGGAGTCCCAAGATGCGAGCACATCTCTATAGGGATTTGTTAGGGACATCGCCCATAGGGTGTCCTCATTGGGATCCAATTGGATTCTGCACTGTTCCCCGCCTAACGCTGTTTGAAAATTCTTATCACGTTTCAATCGGAAATATGTGAAAAGTCACGAGAAAAAGGTCGGCGTGTTGAAACATAACCTGCACGCTTCGTGAGCGTGTACGTGTGTGGTGATAGTATGATCAAGTGCAGTGAAATAAACAACAAACGATAACTCAGTGAATTTTCAGTGATGAGATTCAAGTCGATCTTTATGATATCTTTTTTTAAGATATTTATAATTTTTTAAGGTCCAGTCGTTTCGCATGTCCATATATTTTGTTAAGGGGTAAGGCCACAGTAGAATTTTCAAAAAATCGATTTTTTTTTCGCTAAAACGGCGCTTTATCATCATAAGAATAAGTTACTATTCGATTAATAGCAGGAACATTTTTTTTGCACCGACTTTGAGCGTATAACGTAACATTAAACGCGTTTTTCTCGAAACAGCTTTTTTCAATTGGCGTAACAAATAACTTCAGCAATTTTCATTCGATTTACTTCAAATTTAAAAATTATGTTCCTAATTGCATTTCGCAGTGAAGTACGTACGGAATTTCTGATTAATCGAAAACTTTTCATTTTATGAGCAGTTTTATACGAAATTCTTCACTGAAAATTCAAGTTCAAATACCTACAACTTTTGAATAAAACAATATTTTTTAAATTCCGTACGTACTTCCCTAGATATTCTAATGTAGATTGACGAGAATTTTTTCTGTTCTAGGTAAAAAATTGTGGATGCTAAATGTCACGCGGCCCCTAAAAAAAGATAACAAAACAAAATATTAGAAGTCGGCCATTTTGTAGATCGACAAAAATATATATATATATATATATATATATATATATATATATTTTTTTTTTTTCTAACAGCTCGATATTCATACTAAATAGATGTATAATTAATTTTATGAGTGAATCCCTTTTACATACGAAAAAAAATTGTTAAATTCGCACATGATTTTATACCCGTTACTGTGGCCTAACCCCTTAAGAAATGTCAACGTACAGATTGCGATGGAATTGATTAAGACTCGTCATTTTCGTTAGAATGCATTAAGGGGTTACCCCCACTTGCGATTTTGAAAAAATCGATTTTTTTTATATTGCATTTTTTTAAAGTATAAGTATCTGAGAATATGTCCTGAAAATTTCAAGTCGATCCGAACAAAATTGACTGAGATATGAGCGTTGAAAGAGAAACTTTAAACGCGTTTTTCTCAAAATGGCATTTCTGAAGTCGGTGACCAAGATTACTCGAATACTAATGAACCGATCTTCTTGAAATTTTGCAGGCTTATTTAATACATAAAAATGTAGTCTTTAATCGTTCGATTTTTTTTTTCGAAAAAAATGGCCGTATTATAGCCAAAAAACGGCCGTTTTTTTTCGTTAAAATCGAACCATTAACTTTGACTGTCCGCCATTTTGTGAAAAATGAATATTTTTTAAAATCCTTCGATTAAAGACTAGTTTATACTTATATTTGACTAAATCCATCCGCATTTTTTTTTTCAGATGATCCACTTCGCCGCAATGTTGGTCACCGCAAACCGTGTATATAAAAACATTATTTCATTGACGGCCATTTGCCACTAAACAATGTAATATTTTTCAATAAAAAAATTACTGAAAGTTCTTCGAGATGTGTTCTTTGAGATGGTATATTGATCGATTAAAAAAGTTTTGTAGTTTTCTTTAAAAAAATTCATGAAAAAGGCCTTTTTTTGCGCTACAAGTGGGGGTAACGCCTTAAGAATGTGGGCATCCTTTAGGATTGAAATTGGATTCGTACATTCCAACGGGGAATCCCGGTGAGAATCCAATGTACGCGCGTGGCGTTATTGTATAGAGATCCAATGCGACGAGCCATCGGATGCCTATCAGGAAGTTGGGACACGTATGGGAATCCAATAGGATCCCTACGACAATTTCTACTTTCGTTGCATTCCAACGATGCAAACTTCATCACCATGGGAACGCTCGATCCTTTTTGAATGACGACTGTCAAGAAAAGTCAGCGGCTAATTTAACGCGTACCATATAATACATACAGCGATCGAAGTATTTTTTTTCAACCACTCCACTAGTTACATTTTTTTGCTGGTATTTTATTTACCCATTTTTCAATTCTGATTATTTTTCGAAATATTCTTTGCGGATTTATATTGCAGATCTCTAATAAGGATCCCAAAAAAATATTACAGCCATTTTCGAAGCCTAAATCTGTCAAAAAGCACTTGGGTGATTGAAAAAAGTTGTCTATTTCATCCGAAAAATGAAAACTTCAACGTCACAGCAGTATACTTCGCGTTCTCAATGCGATTGCTTCCGCAAATACGTTACTCACTGTAGCAAAGAAAAAATTGATTCCCAAACCAATTAAATATTCGTCCCGACTGTTTGTCTCCTTGCAAAAACCCTCGTGCCTTCGTCCCCTTCGTTGACTTTTTCAATTTCTTTTGTCTTTAAGTTATAAGCCCGTACAAGGCTATATATATTCACGGATCGTTTTTTTTTTCACGCGTGTTTCATTTCCTGGGGACAATGAGGAATCAACCCCAGGGGGAAAGAAGCTCGAATGTGAAAAGCCTCGCGCTCGCTCTCCCGCTCCCTCGCCGTCACCGGTTGGGGTGGGAAAAATTGACGTGGAAAAAAAACGTCCTGCGTGACTATAAAAGCGAGAGTGGAAAAAGGGACGGGACAATACGTAGGTAGGACGACGTGGCATATGACGAGAATTCTTTTTTCCTTTAGTATCCGCACACCGGTTTACACGTCGTCGTTGCGGAGCTTTTACGACAAATACCGTGTGGCTTTAAAGCGAATTTTATAACGGAGCTGGTATATGAGCCAGCGGCGGTGCGCCATTCGACAGTGTTTCTATCAAAGACGGGCACTGTTGCGACGGAAAAAAAAGCGTGTAAAAATGTAATCACAAGACGAAAAAAGAAAGAACACCAGCCGAAAAATAATGGTATTGCAGTTTGCATCGTTGGAGTGCAATAAAAAAGATATTTTCTTTTACTTTCTCAAATTTCTCATATAGTACAGTCGTGCTGTCGCTGAAAAGCCCCGAAATCGAAAAACATTGGAAGAAGGCCAGTTTTTTGGCAGGTGATTCTGTAGGTGCCGCGGGTGCTCCAAGTTTGCCTAAATCCAAGTTTGCCTAAATATCGATCGGGCGCAGAAGTTTTTTACGGGATGAAAGGGGATGGGGGTGGTTTGATGCCAAACTACAACCCCTACGAGGTCGGCGCCGTGAGACAAAATGTTCAGAAACATCCGGGCTTTAGTTTTGTCCACAGCGCCGAAGTCGTGGAAGTTCATTTTGGGGGTGAAAAAGTGGGGTGAAATTTTGAAAAATCAGTTTTAATCCAATAACTCTTTAAGAAAAATTCGTACACTTTTTGTTCAGATGGGAACGTTGGAGCCCTTGAAAAGACGCATTGATCGAATATTTGATCATCACTCTCCGATAATATCGTCAACCCAACGAAGATTGTTGAAATACCAATAAAAATTGTTTATTGAATAACTAAAAAACAATTGATTTTTCGGGTATAGTTTAAGTGTACGAAATGTAGAGAATACATTTCTCTATATTTTCGTTTCTATGGACCACTTTTGAATTTTGATTTTCCAACCCCTCTCGGGGGGTTGAAAATTGAAAATAACATTCTGGGAAAAGTATTCACCGCGCGAATTCGCCGCCGTGGAACAATTTGTAGCTTGAACGCTCAGCTACATTTTTGTCCACGGCGCCAAACTCGTATCTCTCTATTTTCTGTCAATAATTTTTCCAGAATTTCCTTTTAAATTTTCAACCCTCGAGAGGGGTTGGAAAAAGCAAAATTCAAGGGTGGTCCACAGAAACGAAAATATAGAGAAAATTATTGTCTACCTTTCGTACATTTAAACCATCCCCGAAAAATCGATTGTTTTCGAGTTATTCAATAAACAATTTTTGTTTATACTTCAACAACTTTTTCGGCCGTGCTGATATTATTGAAGAGGGATGATCGAATACTCGATTGGCGCGTCTTTTCAAGGGCTAAAACGTTCCCATTTGAACAAAAATTGTATAAATGCTTCCCAAAGAGTTATCGAATTAGAAATGATTTTTCAAACTTTCATCCCACTTTTTTACCCCCAAAATGAACTTCCACGACTTCGGCGCTGTGGACAAAAATAGAACCCGCATTTTTTCGAACGTTTTGTATCCCGGCGCCGACCTCGTGGGGATTGTAGTTTGGCATTAATCCACCCCATCCCCCTTCATCCCCTAAAAAATCCCTACACCCCGATTTTCAGACAAACTTGGATTTAACACCCGCGGCACCTACAAAATCTCCTGTCGAAAAACTAGCCATCTTCTATTTTTTTCCGATCCGAATATACAGCACGACTGTACTAATAGCAAATTTTAGCCCCCAAAATCCCTCGACAATTTTTCAATGTGCCAATTGGGAGATCTGCAGTCAAAATTTGCAAAAAAGTGTTGGTGTCACAATAAAAATGTGGTCAATATGAATAAGAATTTTCGTTGCACTCCCACTATGCAAACTCCAATAACATGAAGAAAAAAAATGACAATCGTTGCTTCCTCATCGTAGGAAAAAAGTTAGCATGGAGAAATATTCTCGTCTTCGATCAAGGGGTTACCCCCACTTGCAATTTTGAAAAAATCGATTTTTTTTTATTGCATTTTTTTGAAGTATAAGTATCTGAGAATATGTCCTGAAAATTTCAAGTCGATCCGAACAAAATTGACTGAGATATGAGCGTTGAAAGAGCGTTGAAAGAGAAACTTTAAACGCGTTTTTCTCAAAATGGCATTTCTGAAGTCGGTGACCAAGATTACTCGAACACTAATGAACCGATCTTCTTGAAATTTTGCAGGCTTATTTAATACATAAAAATGTAGTCTTTAATGGTTCGATTTTTTTTCGAACAAAAAATGGCCGTTTTATAGCCAAAAAACGGCCGTTTTTTTTCGTTAAAATCGAACCATTAACTTTGACTGTCCGCCATTTTGTGAAAAATGAATATTTTTTAAAATCCTTCGATTAAAGACTAGTTTATACTTATATTTGACTAAATCCATCCGCATTTTTTTTTTCAGATGACCCACTTCGCCGCAATGTTGGTCACCGCAAACCGTGTATATAAAAACATTATTTCATTCACGGCCATTTGCCACTAAACAATGTAATATTTTTCAATAAAAAAATTACTGAAAGTTCTTCAAGATGTGTTCTTTAAGACGGTATATTGATCGGTTAAAAAAGTTTTGTAGTTTTCTTCAAAAAAATTCATGAAAAAGGCCTTTCTTTTTGCGCTACAAGTGGGCACGCCTTAACTTTTTTCCTCTCCCGCTTATACACGTCCACTTAAAAAATATTCCACTTCGTTGGAAAAGTGAGTTTGCACGGAAATTTGCTCGAAAGACTGCGAAAAAGACTGAAGGTTGTTAAAAAAATACAGTCGCCATAAAATGTTCGATCATCGAGAGATTGCCGATGGTTAAAAAAGGAAAGCCTCCCATTGGATTGGAAATTGGCCCATAATTTATGTTGCCTCGTAATGTGGCCTCGTGCAACTGTATTATCGTTAGATCAATACTCATTTTACTTTGAACGGTGTCCATTTCTGTTTGAACGTATTTTGTACTCACAGCAGTATAACGAAAGGCATCTGTGTGTGTTTCGATGTGGTGGAACTTTCCCGCTGACCATGTAGCTCGCTATTTATATGCATTAAGGCCAAAGACCACCAACCGGCAATCTGGCGAACGTTGATCGCGGCTGATCTCTTTTATCCGCCTCGGATTATCTCTCCCTCTCTCTCTCTCGCTCTCTCTCTCTCTCTCTATTTCTCTTTATCTATGTATCTCGTTTCTCTATCTCCGCCTTCACTACCTTTTCTTTCTCTCTCACGTTCTCTCGATTGCTGGATTGTCGATGAATGCTGTCGGCTTGTCGCTCGAACGACCCTCTTTCGCCAAACTCCCGTGGGTCATCTAAAGCATGTCCCACCCCATTTGAACCTCTCTTTGCCAACAAGGGATGAAAATCGGTTTTTTTCTCCTTTCCGTTTTCTCTCTCTCTTCTCTCGCTCCCCTGTCACTCCACCTCGTTCATATTAGGATTTATGGGTAGAGGACACACGACTATCAGCTGCCAACGTATCGTTTCAAAATGGACATGAAGCTCCGGACTCGAATAGCGTGAACGAAAAATTGGTACAAGTTATTTCGAGCTTTATCCTTAAGGGAGGATACCTTTGAGCGAGGAACAAGTTTGCTGCTGATTTTCATGATTTTTTTTTTTAGGAAAGCCTTTTTCACCATTTTTGAGACTCAGGGCACGTTTTAATACTACTTTTGGTAGTTACATGGTATTTTTTTAAATTTATCTTTAAAAATAGCGAAGGTATGACACGGTCTTCTGAACTCCAATTTCAAAACTAGAGTGACGTGTAGCTGAAAAACTAATCGACCGCTTCTCATGATATTTCGTATGAATCTTCCTAACCTTGCTGTCTTAAAAATGACGCTCAATTTTATTGAAAATAAAAAAAAGCATTTTTTTATTGCAAAATGCAGCAATTTTTTTCGGAAAATTCAATTGTTTTGTTTCAAAGCGTACCATTTCATCGATTTTCAACATTTGTCACTTTTTCTTGGTTCACATTCTGCGTACGAGTGTTAATGAAAGAAAAATCTTCGTTAATTTGTTTTCAGATTAAACCCGCGGAGGCTACGTGTCACGCCGTCTGACAACATCCCCCGGAACGTGTTTAGGAAACCGTGCCACACCTCCGACTTAAAGATTATTTTAAATAACCATGTAAGAGCCGACAGTAGTAATAAAAAATACCCTGGGTCTAAAAAATGACAAAGAAATCTTTCCTTTAAAAAAAATCATAAAAATCGGTAATTTTCTCCTGGTCGAATGGTATCTCCTTCCTTAAACCTTTTGCAGCCAATGGGCATGATCGTTTGGCAGAGTGCATAAAGAAAAATACCTACAAACATACTGAAAGATGCTCTCGGCACGACGTACGTTTGAGCCGGCACTGCGTACACGAGAGTGTGTCTCCGGGGTGATCGTGTGATTGGTCTCGACAAGTGCATTCTCGATTCTCTCGTTATACATCTGTGCCAAGGCGAATCCTCGAACAACCGGGAGACACGTGTCGTCGAGGGTCGCCGCTGCGAAAGAGTGTCTCGTTTCAACGATCAAAGATCTCTCCATCTCTATCTATCTCTCTCTCGGGCTACGAACGTTCTCCGGTAGCCGAGAGAAAAAAGTTTCACGTGATAGATACCTTAAGGAGGCTCGTGTGCGCACACGTTCAAACGGCTGAATTACCTTTGGCCAAACCAAACTCCGGAATTAGGAATCACATTCTTTCACGTGTTTGCGAAATTCAAAACATCGTTTTTCAGTAACGAGACGTCTGAGGCAACTGCAAAATCCAACGGATGTCCAATTACATCGAATACTTTCCACGGAAATGAATCATTTGAGGCGGGCTATACATTTAGACGGGAAAAAAATAAGCAATATTGAGGAATTCTTTAAATGAAGAAATCATTATTCTACTTTTCTCAAACTTTAGGTATACTTTAATAGTGTATTTAAGTATACGAAACAATTTTTTTACATTAATTCATCATCAAAATGGCGGAGCTGTGGCAGAGTGTTACAGCAAGGTCGCCGCGGGAGTTGCGAATCGGCGTGCAGTCTAGCTTCCCGTAGACTTTGATTTGTAAAAAAGTTCAAACATTTTTTCAGTTGGAACATGTATAGTTTCTATGTGATGGTAATTAAAATGAATAAAATGCAAATTTGAGAAAATGGCACGCATTTACAAAAGAAAATCAACATTTCCGTGAAATGTGGATTAAAAAGTAGTTTTTTTTCTCATTTTTTCAAAAACAATTCTCGTCAAGTAGAAGGTACCATTATTTCAAGTTTCAACTCAATCGGCTTAATAGTTTTTGAGTAATCCTGCACGCCAATTTCGATAATGCAGTTTTGAGAAAAACGCGTTTGAAGTTCACGCCCGCTCCGAATCCGAGCGGTGAGGCACAGCGTTGACGGGCTGTGACGTTTGAAGTTTTTCGAATTTCGCTTTGAAACTTCGGGAAAATATTTTACATATATAGTTCTATCGTTTCAAGAAGAACAAAAAGAAATCGATTTTTTGATCGTTGTAAGTGTATGTCCCGCCTTAATGCCGAAGTATCGTCCACGCGTGTTGCTTTCTTTTCTTATCGATGTAGTAATTTAATGTGCAGGTATCTTTAACTAATGTGTATGCACCATTTAAATCAAGCTATATTAATTATTATTTATATCTCCTATTTTAATTATTGCTTAATTTTATGGTACTGACGTTTGCATCGTTGGAACGCTACGAAAAGTATGTTGACTATTTTGTTACTTGTATTACTATATAATAAATTTCGCAGATTTCTATGGCAAATTGCGAACCGAGCATCCTGAAAAATATTCGACCAATTCTCATAGTTCAAATCCTCCAAAAGAATATTTGGGAAATTTGAAAAATAATTTTTTTCAATGACGTTGAAGTTTGCATCATTGGAATGGAACGAAAATTATTTTTTTTTGCTTTTCCATTTGATTGTCCACATTTTTATTATTATAGGCGATCTTTTTTGTAGATTTATAATGTAGATCACTAACTAAATATCTTGAAAACGGTTTTTTGACTTTTGGAGGCAAAACCGACCCAAACAAGTTAAATTCCTCGCAGTCCATCGATGCAAACTTCAACATCGTCTATTTACATGCTCCTTATTTCACGTTAAATTTCCTATTATTAATGACATTGAAGTTTGCATCGTTGAAACGCTACAAAAATGAACTATTCTTAATTATTAAGAATTAGTTATTGACTAATTCTTAATTATTACATTTTTTGGCCGATTTAGGCTGTGAAAATCGCTCAAACGATTCTACGCATCCTTATTAGAAATTCACGACCTCGAATTGCAAAAAAAAACTTTGGGTAACGATAAAAATGAAGAAATTAAAAAAATTACATTGAATTCCAACAAACTTCGACGTCATTATTATCATTGGATCACAATAATCGTTGTCGATCTTGGTACCTGAAAATTGCGAAAATATTACATCTTTCTACGCGTGCACATGGCGTGACGCAAAGGGATGGTAGAATCGAATAAATTATGTAAATTGAGAAGAAACGGCGCGAGCAGGAATGAGTGCGACGCAATCAGTACTGGTGTATGCGAACGTATATATGCAAAATTTCGACGACAATCGCCTTCAAGTACCAACCAGGCCCCAAAAACAATGGTCAATTAAAAAAAATGTTAATGACCGTCCTTGAAGCAGCCAGACGTGCCGATAGCCAACATTCCATAAATTTACCGCGTCCGAAGTCTTCTTTCCCCATTTACAAAAGTCTATGTCGGTATGCGCGCGGACACACGCGCGTTGTAACGGAACAAGATAAAGGAGTAGGGAGTTGACTGTATGAAAGACCTTCTGAGCCCTCTAGCGGAGATCCTTTGAACTGCAGCCTAGCGTGCTGTTTGGCTCTCCCGACAATCTGATTTCAGGCAATCAGCGTTATTTACGCTCGGGCGCCAGAAACCAAGTAGGGTGGAGTGGCAGAGTTGGAGGGAGTCGTTTGGACTGGATGAAAAGCATAAAAGGCTTTTCTCCGCAAACGAAACCGATAACGCGAACAAGTTTTCAAGTTTTTTCTCGCGTTTTCTTTCGCTCATTATGATTCTCTAGGCGGTATCCATTTGGAGGGATAACTGTTCGAAAATTGAGGAAAGAAACGACAGTCTAGACTACGATGGGCTACATCGCACGCAAAGATTTTGGTACCGATTGGAGGCTCAAGACATTGGGCAATCGCGAATGAAGTATAAGCCTTGGCCAGAGGTAATGATTATAATGGTAATAGTTTGGTCAAGGTAAACATATATCTAGTTAAATTCAAGAAAGTAAGGGTTTTAACTGTAAGTACTTGAGAAGGGTCGAGAGCTGACAAATGAAGAACGATAAAGATTTTTTTGGGTGCCAACATGCCCAACGAATGTCCATGGTATTCAAGCTAGCACTGTTAGGACACAACGAAAATGATTATTTCACTTATTTGCTTTCATGACTATTGCAATTATTGAACGGCAAACGTGGGTTGATCTTTTCAACCATTTACGAGAAGTAGAATACTAACAAGGAGCATCACTTAAGTGTCCGCCTTCGATTTCGTTAAAACTCATATATGTGACAAAGCATTCAAAACTATTAGACACGTATTTCTTTTTAATCGGCGAAAAAACGGTTTTAATGGGGGGGGGGGGGGGGGGGGGGAACCACCTCTCAAAGAAAGGCATGTCGAGGGATGATTTTGCATGAAACAATAACCAAAATTCTTCTCATGTGAAGCGATGTAAAATCCACTATAGGAGTATCAAGAAAAAAATCAAATGAAGGGGTGAATTCCCCCTTGAAACTGTATTTCGGCCAGTAAAGAAAATACGTGTCAAATAGTTTCCAATGTTTCATCACATATAGGAGTTTCACCAAAATCGAAAGCGGACACTTGATTGGTGTTCCTCGTAAGTTCCAGACGATTCAAGACAGTTTCTTATGAAAAATCCATGTTGGCTGCAGTTATTGACGTGAACATTGTGGCGCAATCCCAGCTTTAGGGTCATAATCCACCAAAGCGGAGAGGAGCAGAGATGTGCGAAACTAGGAAAAGGCAACCAATCAACCACCGAGTTCATGTCCATCGAAGCTGAGCAGGGTGATACCATTGATGGTTCTTCCTAGCTCCGCGAGCATCTCCTATCCTCTCCGCTTTGGTGGATTACGGCCCTTACCACAAGAAACTGCACTACATTGCCTGGATATTGATTTTCCATTGTCCAAAAAGATGTAGCGAAACTTATGGAAACAAAAAATCGTTGAAGGACTTTTGTAGGCTAAATCTGCGAAAAGAAATTAAATAAATTCAGAAATATTAATTTTCGTTGCATTCCAACGATGCGAACTGCAGCTTCATCCAAAAGTTGTAGTACAGTCGTGCTGTATATTGGAATCGGAAAAAAATAGAAGAAGGCTAGTCTTTTGACAGGTGATTTTGTAGGTGCCGCGGGTGCTAGATCCAAGTTTGCCTAAAATTCGGGGTGCAGGGTTTCTTTTAGGGGATGAAAGGGGATGGGGGTGGATTAATGCCAAAGTACAACGTTCATGCATAATACAATGCATATCACATATTTGATGGTATGTGATATGCATTGTTTGGAAGTGTACTAACTTAGCATTCGATTTGTCATATTGAATTTGATGTTTTGCAATACTCTCTATCAATAGTGAGTTCCGAATCAAGTGGCATCGCATTTTTGACGCCTAGGAGGGTTGGAACAAGGTGTTTCAACTTATCTCCGTTGCAGTAATGTTTTCATACGTTTATATTTTGTGGTGTGGTTTGGAAGGCTTGCATTTGTTTTATTTCAGATGCCGAATAAATATATTAGGAAAACGGATAGAGGCATGGCGAGCCGAGAAATGTATGAGCTCGTCGCTGAAGAGGTTACTCTACGGGAGGTAAGATCGAGCACAAAAAAAAGGTGGAAAGTGAAGACGAGGAAGAGTATTTTTGCGTGTGTTGTATGGAATCGTATTCAAACAGCAGGCCAAATGAAAAGTGGGTGCAATGCCTGGAGTGCAAAGCATGCTCGCACGAAGCCTGCACTGGTGGAGAACTTTCATATGTATGTGACAATTGTTTGTCAGAATAGAGATTGATTTGCTTTCTTGCCATAATATTTCTCCTTCAATTTATTTTCTGCTTTGCTAATTTGACTATCGGATTCCGTGAGATTCGTGAGTTTATATTCGTTTCAGTTAGAACTTATAAACATTTGTCAGACTGAATAACAAAGTGAGACTTGGATTAATGTCGAGGTTAAGTTTTTTAAATTTTTAATAAAGTTTTTCAATAACTACGTGTTTCGACACCGTTTATACCCATATTTTGTACCAATTCCCAAGCGTTTCAACTCACCTCGATAGCTGTTTCAACTTACCTCGATATGAGGAGAGTTGAAACAAAACGATTGATTGTACTTAAACGGTTTTTTCACAGGTTACATAATTCCTGGAGTAGTTTCTAGTCAAAAATCGATTAGTCGAATAAAAAAGCTACAAAACAACTTTATATTTACCCGAATGACTCGTTTCGATTGCGAGATATGGGGTCAAATCTGAGAATTGTTTCAATCCTCCTAGGTCTCCCCTACTATTGGTCCGGTTGAAGATTCGTATCGGCTAAAAAGCGCAGCAAGGAGCTTACCTTGGTATCTGATGAGCTGGAAGTCTTGATTTTCTTGGTGGGTGGAGGACTGCAGTCGGCAGTGTCCATGGCCTCGTCGCTGCTCGTGTTCAAGCTCGGCCCGGGTACAGCGGCGACCTTGGTCTGTTCCGGTTTAGCGGCGGAACCGGCGACCGTGGCGGATGCGGGGCTAGGAGGTGGACAGGGTGCGGCGGCGCTCGTGGCCGGTGGCCCAGCGCCGCCGGCTTGTGAAACGGAAAATCCCGTTCTCGAGCTGGGGGGTTGTCCTTGGGGTTGTTGGGGAGCGGTAGCCGCCGGGGTGGGTCCCTGGGACTGTGTTGCAGCGCCGGTAGAATTTTGGGCCTGCTGGCTGACGGGTCTCGCGGTGCCGTTCATCTCGGTGGGCTTGGTCGTTTGTCCGCCGTGATTGGCGCCGCTTTGGGGCTGTTTTTCGTGTTTGTCGCGAGCCTTGTCGCGTCTGTGGCCGCTCGAGCCGCGTTTCGAGCCGGCGTTGGTTGACGCCTGTGTGGCCGTGCCGGCCGAGGCCGGCGAGTGGGGTTTCGATTTGTTGGAATTATTGGTGGAATTATTACCGGTCGTTGGGGTCTCGGCATTGGCGTTTTGGCTCGACAGATTGGTCGAGGCGTTAGCCGGTGCTGAGGAGGATCCGGACGACGATGTGGAGGACGAGGAGGAGGACGAGGATGACGCGGAGGACGAGGACGACGATGAGGACGATGAGGACGACATATTGGATAAATTCGATGCGGAGGACAATGACGAATTCGAGGCAGTCGATGAGGACGAATTACCGTTGTTTCCCTCCTGATTGGAACCGTTACCGTTGAGCTCGTTCGACTTGACAATCTCGTGTTTCGCCTCGCTCGTCTTCGTGCCGGGTTTCGTTCTTTTGATTTTCATTTTGAGGCCTTTGTCCACGGTAGCCGAGTGTTCAACTGCCATCTTGCCGGGATTACCGGCGTTCGCGTGCGACGTATTTAACGTGCCCGATTGTTGTTTGCAGGTTCCGGTAACAAGACTAGGGCCGTTTCCAGCACCGCTACCACCGACACCACCGCCACCGCCACCACTAACGGCACCACCGTTACCCGCGGCACTACCAACTATCAAACTTGCCGATTGGCCGTTACCAATGTTCGTGACGTTGTTACCACCGTTGCTCCCGCTGCCGACGTTACCCGAATTTCCAACGTTAACCGTGACGCCGCTAACGTTCTGGCCGTTCGGCCCGTTACACACACCGGCTACCCCGTTAACACCGTTCGCGGCGACTGCCGCCGAATTGTTCGTACTTACGCCGTTCGTAGTGCCGTTTGCCCCGCAGGCGGTTGAAGACGTGGACGACAGCGACGACGACGACGAAAGGGACTGCTGGGCGTTGTTCGCAACGTTGCTGCTGCCGTTGCCGCTCGTTGGGCCGTTCACGGCGTTCGCGTTTGCCGACGTTGGATTAGCGGTAGTTGCGACGGCTGACCCGGACGACGACGAGCTTTGCTGTCCGGCCGTATTAGACGTGGCTGCTGCCGAGGCAGGCGTTGAAGCCATCCCGTTTCCCGAGCTCAATTTCTCGTCCCTCGTCTTCTCAATGTCAGCATCAAGATCGATTATCAGATCGCCAATGCCAATGTCCCACTCGTTGTCGTCGTATTCGAAGTTGTTGGTCGCATTCGTCGCGGCCGTGTCCGTTTCAACGGCGTTAGCAGCCACCGTGCCGGCTTTCGGCTCGCGTAACGCCGTTGACGATCTATCAACTTGTCGTTGATCGATGCCGGCACCACGCTGCTGCTGATCGTTGTTGGCCTGTTCCTTGTTGCGCTTGGCGCACTCAATCGAACTTTCGTTGCCGATCGATATTGCCGATTGCGGGGCTTCGATTACCGTTGATTCGCACTTTTCCGAGGTTGTAATTGCCAATGGAGCCGCGCACGGCGAGTTACCTTTGCGGTTAACGTTAGGGAGGCGACCGCCTATTGGCGTGGTCGCCATGCCCTTGAAACCGTTTCCCCGGCACCCGCCAGCCTGGCCACCGACTCGACGCCTTTTCGCCCCGATATCGAGTCCCGAATCCCCGTTGTAACTGTCGCGACGATTGTTGCTTTACTCCGACGACGTCCACCGCCCTCAAGACGCGTCACGTCCATCGAACACATCACTCTTCGAATGTTGCGATTATCCGACGACCCTTCTTTATTACTCCCCGGTTTTTTCTTTGTCGCGATGCCTTTTCAACCTTACTTGCTCTTCCTTTCAACGTTTACTTTTACCAGCACTGCTCCACGATCTTTCTCTACCTCTCGCTGGGCTGCCTTTGCCGTCACCCCGTGACTCGATTCTTGCTATACCTAACTCTTCCTCGCACCACTCGACGATCCTCACGTCACTCGTACTCTCTCATCACTGGGCCTGAGATCACTGCCACTGCACACTTCGTATATCCACCATTCGGCACTCGATAACTATACAACTACAACGTAATCACCAACCGCGTGACCGAAAATCCAACTTGCGGCATTTCAGTCGATCCTGTACGGGGAATTTAATCCCTCAGGCAGCCTGGAATTCCTTGCAGGACATCCGCCGCTTTCCCGTGACCCGCCTCGGCATTTATCGGTAATTGGACGACCTGCAAAAATCCAAAGATGAATACATTCGATTAGATCTTCCGCGTTACCCCTGGGGATCGTGCTTCAAGTGATATTACAGACGTAACTGGGGATTGAAATCTATCGGGTATCGGCATCGCCGTCGACTCCCTTTGAGGTGGTACATGCAAGAGGTAAAGGAGAGTTCCACTGCAACAATGTTGAATAAAAAGCTGCATTTCAATACGATGTAATTGTACATGTGCGACGATGTCGAAGTTTGCATCGTTGGAACGCAACGAAAATGATTATTTAATGTTTACTTCTTCATGTTCGTCATCGTAAAATACTATCCTGCACATTTGAGCTGGCGATTTCTGATGAGGAACCTAAAAAAAACGTTTGAGTGTTTTTCGTAGCCCACATCTACCAAAAAAAAGTTCGGCCCATTAAACTGTCGTTGCGTTCCAACGATGCAAACTTCAATATCATCATGTGCGTTGATCACACTTGATTCCGCGCTTGCAATGGGGAAAATATTGAGACGGGACGACTTTTGGTTTACGTGGATCTACTGAGAGCAAAATTTGTTGCGTGACCGTAACCTGTTGAAGGGTCTTCAAAAATACGATTTTTTGTTAGTTTCTTAGCCTGGGATCTTCACTTTAATTGGCAACAAAGATTTTGTTAAAATTCCAAAATTTGATCGAGTTATGACGTTTTTTGTGAACAGTCAGATCGCCTACTGCTCCACGACGAACCGTCCCGCTGCCATTTAATCCTTTTCCTATTGTATTTTTCTCGAAAGGATGGTTTATGAAATTCTGTAAGTGGTATCTCAAAGTCGCCTGGTCCGATTAACCTTAAATTCTGGCATAACATGGATTGTACCATTTTCAATCGCATCGATGGATAAATTTTCGGTATATTTATCCATTTGTTAGCAACATATTATCAAAGTTGTTTTTTGTCGAAAATCAAACTTTCATAAATGGTCAAAATTTAAAAAAAGTATCTGGTCATGGAAAAGTTCTATAACTATACCAAAAGAACATTTTTTTATTTTTTATTTAGGATTACCCTAGTTGTCAAACCCATATACGCCGATTAATGCACCAACGGCGGCACTGTGTTCAAATAAAAACTTCATTGTTGATTTTATAATGATAAAAACTAAAACTTGACAAGGCTATGTATTTATTGCGCGTAAAATCCCAACTTCGTCATACGAATATTCTCATCAGAAAAATATATTTAGAATCAACCTGTTTTTGGGCCCCAAGCTTATGAAGACCCGTTAAATTTATTTGAGGTTCTATAATTTCACGCTCGACTATAAATTTGGAGATGATTCATTACCGCACGAATTTTACGGATTTCACGGTCTTTTCGGGCCGTCGTTCTCACGCAACGATTCGGCACGACTGCTAAATTAATAGTCCCGAATTCATAGCGTCGCCATTTTGCCTCAGAGTGAATCCTGCCTAATGGTTGACGACAGAATTCTCATTGAAGCATTCGGTAACTGCGTTTTTGTCCAATACCATTTTCGTTCTCCAAATCTCCCTGGAAAACCTTACGCTATTCGTTTCCATATTTATGGAAAGCGACGAAAATTCTTTCCTATTATTTTAGTCCCTCATTTTCATTATCATCCAGAATCTTTCCTTGCATATTTAGGCTGAGGATCTCTAATAAGGATCCTGCAATACGTTTGAGTGATATTGGAGGGCTAAATATGTCAGAAAAATTGGGCTACTTTCATTGAGCACTTTCGTTGCGTCCCAACACTGCAAACTTCAATATCATGACGTTTTTCGCAAAAAAAACCACCCTATAAATCTCCATGACGTTGAAGTTTGCATAGTTGGAATGCAACGAAAATGAATTATTTTTATGACATTGAAGTTTGCATCGTTGGTATGGAACGAAAATTCATTCTTTTAAATTGCTCAAATACATTAGGCCCATTTTGGCCGCGAAAAACACTCAATTTTTTTTACATATTCTTATTACAGTTTTTCCACCACAATTTGCAAAAAGGCTTTGAATAATGATAAAAGCGGAGGAATAAAAAATAAAGAGAAAAAATCATTAATTCCAACGATGCAAACTTCACCATCATGTATCTCCCGACGTTGTATCATTGAGCTTGGCTTTTTCAATACCCAGGCCAATGTCCATCATCTTTAGCCTATTCTAAAAAAATACCGAGCATCGATCTTCTAATCAAGTTCATCCTCCCATTACCTTAACGGAGTGAAACCTAATTGCCTATTTAAACGCAGAGGGATTAAATTCGCTTCCGAATTAAATTTGCTCCGTTAACGCCTGGTTGGCTTCAGTTTAATTGGCGACAACGTTTTTCCATGTGGCGTGGAAACGATAGGGAAAATTGAGAGCTCGTGAACAAAAAGGGGGATGTTCACGGTTAGTCTCTAGCTCCCTTTTGTCTAAATGATGTATCCACATGGCCCACTATCTCTCTCTCTCTCTCTCTCTCTCTCTTTGCCTTTCGTTGCACCTGTGCCTCGAGGGTACTATCGACCTAGCTTACAAATTGGTATTCCCACTTGGAGAGGAATTCGTGTCAGAGAGCGATTAATTTTACCGGCGGCATTTTGGCAACGTTCCAAAGCGTTGACGTCCTAGTCGAGTACGTTGTTGCCGTAGTAATCGTAGCGAAAAAGGAACAAGAGGGACGAGCAAGAGCATTTTCTCGTTCCCTCTACCCTCTATATTCCTCATTGCGTCTCCGTAAGTTCATCGTTCTTTGTCCTCTGTGACGATTTCTGTGCGTGTGTACCTAGTGGGGGGGGGGATTGTCTGCCAAGTCAAGGCTTGTCTAGAGGCTCGTAACTCTCGTCATCGATTAAGGACGTTTGAGTCTCCGCTTGAGAGTGTATGCCAGCGGTATACGGTTGCGGTCAAAGAAGTACTAAATTTGCAAACAATGGCAGGCCCCGATCTTCCCGACTGCAAGTTATGCGATTTCCCTCTTGTACTATCATTGTAAAATATTAACCGTGCGCTGAATATGAATTATTTCAATTATACACGTGGACGGGGAAAAGCTTTTTGTGGTTCTTGGCACGCGATTATATTGCCGAGAGATCGTCCACTTTGTAATGATTTTTCGTGAATTTTCGTCGTTGGCACGAGACACCGGGTAAAAAGAACCCCTCCAATCCTCTTTCCCATCGTTAAAAAACTGAACTTCGCTTTCGCGCCAGAGTGAATTGGATAACGGACTGAGCTGAGAGCGATGCACGGAGGCTTGGGAAATGGATACTGTTCCTTCGTTCGAACTCGCTTGCCAAGTGGTGATCTCCGTTAGCATGCTCGTAAGTGTGAAAGAAAGGAACACGCGCGTCGAACTCGGCATTCAAGATTGCGCAAACCGCGGAGCCTTTACAATCGAGGATTCCGTTTTCATATACAGGGTGTTCGGGTTTTGCATCCCCTCGGGGACCAGGTAAAGGGTATCCGTACAACTCCCTTGGAGAAATCGGTTCGTTATCATAGGGTTGGTGAATTTTGATTCACTTACAAGGAACATCACTTGAGGGAAGGTTCTGCCTTGTTGGGCCAAAAAATGTTCGATTTTCCACCAATTTTTTATGCCGAAAGTATTGAATATAGAATGTTGATATTTGGTATGGTGACTAAGCGGTCTTTATTGAACATCAAAATATTTTTTTAAGTTTGACAAAACATGGTGGTGGGAGTGAGAGGAGCCACGTATGTCGGTGCGTGGGCGATGACATTCTTCGCTTGCGGAAGTCCTAAGTCCCGGACAGGTGATCCGAAGCAAAAAAATCAAACATATTTTTACTTTGTACAATATTGTGTTTAAGTCGACCTGGAATCAAGAAGAAAAATTGAAAAATAAAAAAATAGTGAGCGATCGGAAGGAAGTTTGTTTTTTTTCCGAAAAATTTGCGCAGTTTTTTGCCCACTATTTTTTTATTTTTCAATTTTTCTTCTTGATTCTAGGTCAACTTATACACATTATTGTACAAAGTAAAAAATATGTTTGATTTTTTAGCTTCAGATCACCTGTCCGGGACTTAGGACTTCCGCAAGCGAAGAATGTCATCGCCCGCGCACCGACATCGTGGCTCCTCCCTCTCCCACCGCCATGTTTAGTCAAACTTTAAAAAATATTTTGATGTTCAATAAAGACCACTTAGTCAACATACCAAATATCAACATTCTATATTTAATACTTTTTGCATAAAAAATTGGTGAAAAATCGAACATTTTTTTTGTTGAAACTCATATATGTTATAGAGGATTAAAAACTATCAGACGCGTATTATTTTTTATTGGAAAAAACGGTTTTAAGGGTGGAAACCACCCCTCAAAGAAAGGCGTGTTGAGGGGTGATTTTGCAATTTCACCCACAAGCAGTCCACCCGTCTGAATGAAACAAAAACCAATATTCTTCTAATGCGAAGCTATGAGAAATCCACTATGAGAGTATTGAAAAAAAATCAAAGGGTGATACGACTTTCTTCGAGGGGTGGTTTCCGCCCATGAAACCGTTGTTCCGCCGATAAAAAAAAACGTGTCTAGTAGTTTTCAATGCTTTACCACATATATGAGTTTCAACTAAATCCAAGGCGGACACAAGTGATGTTACTTGTTAGATTCTCAATGTTCCTTCGCAGGCTTTCACCATCCCTACACTATCATTTTTCCCCCACACTCACCACTGCAACATTCGCAGTGTCCCTTCGGATAATCTTCCCTAGCCAATCTTCACCTCACGCCCCACTGCATCGCATTTGCACGAGGGCACAAGCAAACTGGAAAATCGACCCCGCCGATACAGCCGGCCACATCAAGCAGCAGTTACCATTGAAAACTCAGCAAAACTGCCTTCCGTCCGACGTAAGCGCAAAGCAGTCGCCCATCCAAGTATTGGCCAAGTATCAAGTACCTCCACTATTGTCGGTTACATGAGACTGGCTACCGCCATGTCCCTCAAGCTTTCAGCCACGTATCGTCACGTCGACTAGCTTTGTTTTGCCTTTCAAATGAGCCGTAGCATCGCCTGTCTAACTCGCCGGATTCACGACGCGGCCACACGGTATATGTATACGGATGGGTTTGGTTGTGTTCGGCCATGGTGAGCAGGGACGGCTACCATTATGTCTCTATTGGAGAATAGGTCGTCGAGAAAGTCTTATGATTCCACATAACACTTTGCAGCCGTACCGACTATGTGTGTGTGTGTGTGTGCACATATACGTATATCTATATATGAGGCATTCCACGTCACTTCGACCGGTGAAAAAAAATCCACAAATAATTTTGAAAAATCGAGTTACTTTAATGAAAAATATTCACCGAGTGTCGAAATTTTTTAAAAATTCGTGACGTTTTTTCTCGTTGATTACCATTTTTTAACATTTTGCCATTCAAATGGCTGTATCTTTGGCAGGATTTGACGTATTTACATTCGTGAAAAACGAAAATGTCCGTCTTTTTATAGCCTTCCAGAAAAAAAAATGTTATAGCCATCCTTATTTTAGATTTTATTGAGCAAGTCGAACGTCCGTTTCAGGGCAAAATATGCAAATATTTTTTTTCTCAAGGAAAGACACTTCTTATTTTATTTTTTTGAATTTCCCCGAATTGTGAATACGACAAACGGATTTTTGGTATTTTTTATATTATGGGATTCCTAAACATAGTAAAGTAACAGCTATTTTTATTAAAAATGTTTTTTTATTAATATTCGATTGAAGAGTGTGGAGCACTCCAAGGCTCCAATACATATGACATATATTTCATATGTATTTCAAAAACCTGGTAAACATACAGCGAGTGCTCCATATTATTCAATCGAATATTAATTTAAAAAAAACATTTTAAAATTAAATTAGCTGTTACTTCTCGGTGTTTAGGAATCCCATAATATAAAAAATACCAAAAATCTGTTTTTCGTATTCACAATTCGGAAAAATTCTTAATAATGTAATAACGAGTGTCGTTCCTTGAGAAAAAAAATGTTTTTGCATATTTTGCCCAGAAACGGACGTTCTACTTGCTCAATAAAATCTAAATTAATTATTTTCTGGAAGGCTAGAAAAAGACGCTCATTTTCGTTTTTTACGAATGTAAATACGTCAAATCCTGCCAAAGGAATAGCCATTTGAATGAAAAAATATTAAAAAGTGGTAATCAACGAGAAAAAACGTCAGAAATTTTTAAAAAATGTCGACACTCGGTGAATATTTTTCAATAAAGTAACTCGATTTTTCAAAATTATTTGTGAATTTTTTTTTACCGGCTGAAGTGACGTGGAATGCCTCATATATGGCATGTATATAAATGAATACGTGTAAATCCAGAGAGATCTTTCACGCTGATGAAGCCGCAAAGTTTTACCGTGTTGATACATAGGAAAGAACAGAACGCTATTCCGCGACTATATACCCGACAATTTTTCCATTTTATGTTGCATGCACTTAACACAGTTTCGCGGCAGAAATCCAAACGCGAAGCGATACTCTAGACGATAAACGTAACGACTGCTATTTCTTGTACTTCTATTTGGCATCGTTTCTGCCGTTTTCTTGCTTATGCGCCCACACCAGTCAAGCTTCGACTCTTTTCATCCTTCATACGTATGGAAATTATTCGAAAATAAAAATGGTGAATCGTTTACGCGCTGATTTTTAACTTGCTGTGCATAAAGAAGAAAACGGCAGGTGGCAAAATAGGTGATTGTTCTGTTGCTTCCTGCTAATTAAAACTGTTGCGAGTATCAACGAATTTTCGGGCTGTTTGAAATGGGAATTTGTCGTGAATTTTTCATTGACAAAAAAATTGACAAGTGTTGGAACACTAGGAACGATGTGTTGCGAAAATAATGGGGCTGAAGTTTGCATCGTTGGAACGCAACGCAATATTTTATTAGTTTCTCATTTTCATTATTATCCGAAATATTATTTTTTGCAGATTTGTTGTAAATTGCTAAATGAGAAGCCTACAAAATGTTTTCGTGATTTTCGTAGCTTTAATCTGCCGAAGGAAATTTTCGAAACACAACAAAAATCATTTTCGTTGCATTCCAACGATGCAAACTTCAACGTCATAAAAAAAAATGATATTGAAGTTTGCGTCGTTGGAACGCAACGATTTTTTTTTGTTAATGGTGAAATATGTGTTTATCGAATTTGGGCTATGAATAATCAGTCGAAAGGCTTTTAGGATCCTTATTGGAAATCTACAAGATGTAGTAATAAGGAAATATCTCGGATAATAATGAAAATAAAGATATAGAAGCGTGAAAAACGATTTTCCCTGCATTTCAACGATGCGAACTCCAATACTATGGAGAAAAATCGTATATGTGGTATCTAATCAGCGGTTAGCAGAAAAAGTGGCCTCGAGAGGCCTCACTTCACGTGCGGCGATTCCGAACGTTCCGCGCAATGGTTCGAGGTATTTGCGTTGTTGAGATGCAGCTGAAACTCGTTTTTTTTTAAATTTACTTGATTTCGTTATCACGAAATTTACGTAATTTTATCAATAACGAAAAATATTTTTTACCAGATCTCCAATCAAAAACCCCCAAAAAAATCGTGCAATTTTTATAGCTCGAATTTGGCGAAGGAAGTTGGTGAGATACGAGAAGATTTAATTTTCGCTGCATTCCACCGATGCCAACTTCAACGTGGTAATTTTGAGCGAGAGAGATAGAAAGCGATACTCTGCTTGATTAATGCGCGATACAACGGCTGGCAAGATTCTCGCCACTATTCTCGAATTAAATTCCGGGATCTCACGTACTTTGGCAAATAAACGTGGCGAGAAATGTTCGACGATAATGATTACAGGCTTATCGCAAAAGTTTGCCCTGTCAGGGATATACTTTGTTGGTAATCATCTTGGCCTGTCGGAGAGCGTGCGCACCCGCGAAGTTCTGTTTGTGTGAGTCCCGTGATTAATCGAAATTACGAGACGTATCGCCAACGATTTTATCGTGCACGGGCTCTCGTGTTTTTTGCCTGACTCTTCTCGACTATCGGCTCGGCATCTAAACGGCAAGATTGATCGTTCGGCACTCGAGAAGAACAACGAGCGATAATTGCCGCCATATTTCAATTGCGCGCGAAAAATGAAGACAGCAATATTTCTACGGAAAAATGGGAAAAAAATAAGAGCGTACTGTGCGAGGTTATCGAAAAAATCTGTTATTGCTACGGAGGCTTTGAGCGGGTGACAATCACATTCGAAAATCAATTCCAGATTAGAATCGTCGATCGTTGCGATAAGATATATATATATATATATATATATATATATATATATATATATATATATATATATATATATATCTTATCGCAACGATCGACGATCGACGATATATATATATATATATACATACGCACAGGGTGTCCTAGAACTGAATGCGTTCCCTGAAATGGGGGGTTGGGGGTGAAATTCTGAGTCGAATGATATAAGCATGTGTGGGTCTCAGATCAACCCCTGAATTATTATTAATTTTCAAAGGCGGGCCAATAAGGTGCGCCCGTCGAGCCGGCATATCGCTCACAGACGTCCGCCGGCTCGTCGGGCGCACCTGATTGGCCCGCCTTTAAAAATTGATATTAATTCAGGGGTTGATCTGCGACCCACACATGCTTATATCAATTTCCTCAGAATTTCATCCCCAACCCCCCATTTCAGGAAGCGCATTCAGTTCTGGGACACCCTGTATATATATGTATATATGTTTGAAACCAGGTAAGCGTTTTTACAATGAAGTCCTCCGAAAACTGTGAATTTAATCATTCCGCACAAAACGGCAATAAAATCACTACATTCTTGGACAAATATATTTTCAACTTTGACATCGGAGTCTGTACCTTGTGCGTACATGAGGCCATACTTAGTCCAATTGACTTAACGTTTATCGACCATTTCTTAATTCATTTTCCCGACACCTACTGGCCACACTTTGAAGATGTTGAAGTTTGCATCGTTGGACTGCAACGAATTCAATTGAATTTCACAGATTGTGCCTAAAAAAGTCCGTCAACCATTTTTTGAGATATTCATTAACCGATCATTGTTATGAATCTATAAAAAAAGATCGTCTGTAATAAAAATATGAAAAATAAAATGTAAAACGGAACTTTCGTTGCGTTGAAACGATGCAAACTTCAACACCATATACCTTGTTCGCCACACTCAACAAATTGCGTGATCATTGCGAGGCATTTGCAATGACTACTGAAAAATTAAAAATGTCTCAGCTATTTCCGGAATTCGTATTCCCCCTCCGCAAAAATCGCTCACATCTGAGAAATTCTAATCCCTCATATGACGTTTCCTTTTATCCCTTGATTTCCCAAATTTTCTCCGGCAGCTTCCAGCTACAACAATCATGCAAACATTGTTTAGGATTCTTACTTAACGATCTACAACAAATTTACGAAATATAATTTTTCACAATAATGATAATAAGAAAATGAAAAAGAATTTTCGTTGCGTTCCAACGATGCCAACCTCAACCACATTCACTGATAGGCATTCCATCAAGATTTTCGTCGTGTTTCAAGATGGGATGTTGCTAAATTTAGTCAGTCTAGCAATTCTGTAGAATCACATTGCGATCGTGTAGTGCAACAATCCTGCCGATCTTGACGAAAGAGAAAAAGTAAAAAGACGAGACACGCTGGTCAAAAGAATAGACGTGAAAGAATATATTGAAACAAGACATTCTGTTCTGTCTGCCCCCTCCCTTTCTTTGCCACCCCCTCTCTCTTTATGCTTCTTTTTACGTCAGGGTCTGCAGTTATGGAGCACACAGTGATAAAGATACGGTCCAAGATTCCTCCGATAGCATTGTGACTTCGCAAACACTCGATTTAGATAAACCACTTTTGCTTGACTCTTTTGAAACAGAATAACGCTGCTTATTTCCACCGCTATATGTGGTATTGGCTATAAAGTGTGAAAACGTGCTTGGCTTTCATTGTCAACTCGTGTTTGTACATAGATACATACATATATATATATATATATATATATATATATGAGGTTTGGCATTAGAGACTCATAAACAATATAAAACGTTGAAAGAGCGTTGAGAATTGCTGGCTTGGCGTTCACACGAGCTATAGAGAGAACGATGTCGAGAGTGTCGATTGCAATTTACAACTGCTACCTCTCTCTCTCTCTCTTTCGTCCTCTCTCTATTCCACTGCAGTAGTGCATGACAAGTCGGAACACCAGCTCTATAATTCCAGTTGATTCGAATGATCATTTTTTTCCCCCAATGAAGTTTAAACCAATCGACAAGCTGTGGCAGAAGTACTCAATTACACTATTTCTGGTGACTATTTTTTCGTCGCTCCTTCAAGTGGTTGAAACGATTGAGAAAAACGTTTTTCAGTATGATAACGATACATTTCTTACGTGACGTGGATGATGGACGACAAGAGCATTGAGTGCAGAAATTGTAGGGATTCAATTGGATTTTCGTACTCAATACTACTGTCTTATAGGGATCCAATGGCTCATACATTGGACTCTAATCAGGATTCTCCATTGGAATTCAATGTAAAAATTGGAATCCTAAATTCCTAAATGTAAATCCTAAATTGGAATCCTACAATCCTAAATGTAAAAATGGATCTTAATGGATGTAAAATGGATACTTAATGGATCCCACCGCAATCTGTACGTTGAATTTTCGGAACAAAATATGTAGACATACAAAATGAAATGAAAAAGATCTTAAAAAGTATAAGTCGCTTAACCCTCCGCGGCCACCGGGGGTCAAAATGACCCAGGTGCAACTTTAAGCCGAAATAACTATACGTTGTTGGCGACCAAGGCGACTGGCCTGCCTTCTAATGATGCTTTGGGGTACCTTTTGTGAGTACAGGCAAGGGTCGGACGAATCGTGAATAATTATATTTTTGGAAACGCCCACTATAGAGCTATTTTTGTCCCTTAAACTACCATATCTTAAGGGTATCACGACAAAATTTCATGAAACAAAAAAAAATCCAAGAATTATGATGTTTTTTCAGTAAATAAAGGGCTTTTTTACGCATTGACCCCTTGGTGATTTTTTTTCCGCCATTTTGAAATTCGTTTAAAATATAATACCAAGAATGCCACATGCTAGATAGTTCAAACCAATATTCTGAATTTTTATGAGTCATTCGGAACGATACGATCAACGCGGAAATCGTTTAAACATGGCTGGGGTCATTGCGACCCCCTGTGACCAGCGTGTTATAGCCAGGTGTGACCGCGAAGGGTTTTAAAAATATCTTAAAAATCGATTTGAATCGCACCACTCAAAATCCACTGTAAATATCGTTTGTTATTTTACTGTATTACTTTTACTGCACTTTGACATAAAATTACCACACACGTGCACGCTTACGAAGCAGGTTATGTTTCAACCCGCCGAGTCATTTTTCGCGACTTTTCACATATTTTCGATTCGCACGTGGTAAGAGTTTTCAAACCGCGTTCATCGGGGAACGGTGCAGAATCCAATTGGACCCCAATGAGGACTCCCTATGTGCTGTGCCCCAAACAAATCCCTATAGAGATGTGGGTGCACCTTAACACTCCCCGACAAATTTCTTCACCGGTTTGTTTTAATTTCCCGAAATTATTTGTGCGTCCGCAAACGTGAATGAAACCTCCAACGCGGTAATTAGTGCTGATAACAACTGTTGTCGTTTCTTCGTCTCCTATTTTCACGTCCATACGAATTTGTCGAAAGCTGACGGGGAATGAACGACAATCGCGTACGCGAGGAAATATTGAATGTGGAATCGAAAAATAATTTCTCGGTCATGACATTTTATTTTCACGACCATTCGTAAAAACGCTTTTTTTGCTTTCGATTCATTGGGATTTTCAGGCTGACTCGGCTAATTTGAACTTTCTTCTTTTTTATTGCGATGTAAAGACTACTCCAATGAGTATCCACTCGTACCCGGCGAATTACACATACAGATACATACATTCATACATACATACATACATACATATATATATATATATATATATATATATATATATATATATATATATATATATATATATATATATATATATATATATATATATATATATATATATTTAATATGCATTGGAATACAGATGTAGACCTAGTGCCATGTATAGCGTAGTACAAAAGCGGCGTACAGCAGATGCCAATTTGCAACCTCTACGCGCAAATGAGAGTCTCTCGAGTATAATAAGCACACACTGAATTATCTGTCTTCCTCCTCTCTCCCGCCCATCGCCCTCTCCCTTTATCACTCTCTTTTCTTCTATTCTACCTGCGACGCTCAGCGCCGATCATTTCATCTCTCTCTCTTTCTCTCTCTCTCTCTCTCTCTCTCTCTCTCTCTCTCTCTCTCTCTCTCTCTCTCTCTTTCTACATTACTTCGTCGATTGCAAGACTCCATTTACGGCGTTTACGCTGTCGTATTAGCTGCTCACTGGTGTATAGATATACTTGTAGGTGTGTATGTGTGTGTGTATTATATATAACATATACCTTATATGAATGCTATATATATATATATAATGCTTACTAAAGAGGGACGGTTCTACGGTATGGAGCTCGTGGCGCAGGAGTAACACAAAAGAGATGATACCCACATTTATGGCAGTACAAAGAAAAAATCTAAGCATGTATATATATAGTGTCGATGGATAGAGGTAGGTATACAACCGCCCGCAAAATTACTATGCAAACGAGAAAACAGGATCTTTTTCGAAGGGGTCTGGATGAACGTGAAATTCCGAAAATACCATTTTTCATTCCTTCGTTTTATAGCTTAGGGTCTCAACTTTGAAGTGCAAAAAAGATTTTGCAAAAATTCAGCGAGTTGTGACGATTTTGGTGAAGGGTCGGATAAACGGTCGCTGCGATTTGTGATGTCGAAGTTTGCATCGTTGGAACACAACGAAAAATAATATTTCAAAATTTCTTTTGATACATTTCGCCTAGAAAAATCGTTCAAGCATTTTTAAAGATATTTGTTTAGCGAGCTACGATATAAATCACTAGAGTTCTATATAAGATACCATAAATCTATATAGATATATAAATCTTAAAGATGGAAAATGTGGAAGATAAAATGTGAAAAAGAACTTTCGTTGTGTTTCAACAATGCAAGCTTGAACACCATTGCGATTTACTCCTTTTACTTTTGTCTAGTCGTCCGCTTCACTTCGAATTCGGACAGAGCATATTTTCTACCATTTTCTATCGTACGACCGGATGATTATTTAAATATGTTTATCCATTTGTTGATAACAGATTATAGAAATCGTTTTTTTTGTCGAAAATAGAACTATTTCTACAGCTCGCCATTTAAGTAATTTTCAAAACGTTCAGATCACCCTCGGTGCCAGAACCAACTGCACCGTTTGGTCATGCGGCAAAGGCGGCACTTTGTTCAAATAACACGTTCATCGTTTTTCAACGCTTGTCAATTTTTTTAAACTTCGCTCAGAAAAAATATTGTAAATTAGCCTGTTTTTTTAACCCCAAGCTTCTGCCGATCCATGACGTTGAAGTTTGCATCGTTGGAACTCGAAGATTTTTTTGTTCATTTTTCATTTATTCGCCTTTATTACTATCCCAAGCGTTTTTTTTTGCATATCAAGGTGATTTAAAAGGTCCAGTAAAAAATACGCAAAAACGTTTGACCGAATGACACAAACTGGGTAGGCAAAAAAAAAATCGTTGTATTCCAAACTTCAAAATCATGCGGATTTGCAAAATTTGCAAATCAAGGTGATTTAAAAGGTCCAGTAAAAAATACGTAAAAACGTTTGACCGAATGACACAAACTGGGTAGGCAAAAAAAAATTCGTTGCAATCTGTAAATAATCTATCTTCTCATCGCACTTTTGAAATTCCCATAAGCCTCGTGCCCTTTGCAATCGACGAGTGAATAGCCATACGAGTGCACCATTTATTCAAGAGAGGTATACATTTTTTACCACCTTCAGCTGCTCAACTAAGCCACGCGGTTATTTTGAGTCATCGAGAGATTGAGGGCACCCGTATCCGTTCTAAATATCTGCGCACATATACGCACAGTCACGTTGTCCAATGATATTGAACTTTGCATCGCTAGAGTGCAATGAAATCTTATCTTTTTTTTCACAGATTCAGACTACAAAAATCACAGACTACTAAACACTCGTAACGATCCTCAAGGGGTATCTATAATCTCATTTTGCGACGCAAGATTTGCGATTATGCTAAAAATTGGAACATGAAAGTGAATAAAAAGGTATGTTCGTTGCACTTCAGTGATGCTGTTTTTTTGTTATGGTTTATGTGTTGTGAGTGTAGAAGAGACGGCTACTGTAAGACGAGAGGGAGCGAGAGAGAGAGAGAGAGAGAGAGAGAGAGAGAGAGATTGGTTGATTGATTGATTGATTGTTTATTATATGCTTTGGTATAACCTTTAGGCAACAAGGTACAAGTAAAGAATAAGTAAATGAACATAGTATTTATTGAAAAATATAAAAACACCATTTAAAGTGATTAAAAAAACAAAAATGCCGAATCAAGTATACAAAGATGACAAGCATTTAAAAAGAAACGATAAGATCGAAATCATAAATGGCTTGGCATACCATTTACGTAGTAATATAATTCAAATAAAAATAAAAGTAAAAGAGAGAGGGAGAGAGAGAGAGAGAGAGAGAGAGAGGGAGAGAGAGAGAGAGAGAGATTGATTAATTGATTGATTGATATAATTCTTCACGCCCCAGTTAAACTTTCGGGCAAATATAGATACACAAATAACGATGGCAATGGAAAATACCGAAAATAGCCAAAATAGCAGTGTTGCAAACGCGAGATAACAAAGCCGAAAATAGCTGTGCCGCCGACGATGAATAATCGAGTAACCAAGGATAACAAAAAAATAGCAGTGTCACAAAAGCATCAAACCAAAAATAATAATTAAATTGATCTAATAATAAGTGTCGCGAGCGCTAAAATGATATTAAAAAAAAAAAGATAACGAAAGCAACGAGAGATAAAAGTTACGCTGGAATCGCAGAGGTGGAGCTGTGAGTGCAAAGCATTGAGAGAACCCTCCGGAGGTGCCGCAAAAGGAAAGTTAAGCGAAGGAGAGGAGCGAACAGTCGGGTCCTCGGAGATATCTCTCTCTCTCTCTCTCTCTCTCTCTCTCTCTTTCTCTCTCTTTCCGTACCACTAGAACGAGATGGTATTACCGCAGTTGAAAAGTGATTTAAATCACTTCCCGCTAGTGCTAAGCGGTTAAAGAGAGACAGAGATAGGGGGAGGAAAAAAGATTTCTGTATGAGTGGGCACGAATGAGACTTGATAGGGAGACCGAGCGAGGCTAGCTGGAAATAAAAGTACGGTATTTATTTAGAGGGCTGGCACGTGATGAAAACGCGGCCGTGGACAAGGGGCAGGGGGGGAGTTAAAGGGTTCTTCAGAGGGGTGACACGACTCTCTCTCTCTCTCTCTCTCTCTCTCTCTCTCCAACTCTCTCGACTGCACTCAACATATGTATTGCTTATGCATATGAGTTTTCCATCGTACTCGCACACCAACGTGATGTTCTCTGGCAATAAAAGCTCTAGTCCTGCGTGCGCCACATGTCCACATGCTGAGACGTAAAGAACATTCGCTTTCTATCCCTCTATATGCTCTTTCTATCTATCTCCTTTTCTCTCTTCCACCGTTTTTTTTAATTCTCGTTGTCTTCGACAGCAAATGCATCGTATAGACGGAATTTCCACGAGACAGGATCACTGTGTACCTACAGTACTGCTTACTAATATATATATATATATATATATATATATATCACTGAAATTTTCATGTGAGTACGTGTGCTGCGACCCTAAAAGTCACGATGCAGCAGATGTTTCTTCTGTTACCTTATATGTGTATGTGTGTGTGTGTATATATGCGTAAGTATATAACTCTACGCACATTGGGGACATGGCACACTCGGCCCCTTAAGGAGGGCGATTATTATACGCCGAATGTCGATTTCCTCCTTTTATTCGATGGCGATTCAGAAAAGAAAGTTGCTTCGCATCGAACGATCAAGCTACAGAATCATTCGAGTTGAAAAATAAGTACTGGTATTTGTATTTATTTATGGTATTGAAGTTTGCATCGTTGGAATGCAACGACATTATGTCCTCATTGCAAAAATCTTGTTTGACGTATTCAGCCTAAAAAAATATCTGTAACATTTTTAACGAGCTTCAGTAGGGACCTGTAACCTAAGTGTGCTAAAAAAGAGTATGGAGAGTAATAAAAATAAAGAATAATTTTCGGTGGAATGCAACGTTGTCCAAACTTCAACGCCATATTTATTTTCAACAGAGTGTTTTTTTTTCGGCGGATTTTATAAACGAGAATCTATGCCGTGAGTTATTTTGATTTCGTTGTAAACGTCGATTTATTTGTCCACGTTGCGGATAGATGAGATTGAAGTTTGCCTCGTTGGAATGCAATGAAAATGATTTTTGTCCAATTTTTCGAATTTCTTTTGGCATATATTCGCCATGAAAAACCCTCAATCATTTTTCACGTCGCTCATTTCCGGATCTAGGATTTAAATACGAAAAGTAATATTTTGTAAAATAATAAAAATGAGGAAAAGATATAATAACGAAATTTCGTTGCATCGCAACGATGTGAAGTTTAAGACCATGCATATAAGGGGTCCAGTGACATTCCTCTTAGGGAGTTTGAGAGATTTTTGTTATTTGTTAATTCGACAAATGTCGCACGTTTGAGTCTTTTGATTTCGTTCTCAAGTACTTCTCAAGTTGAATCCCTCATTGAGGGGCTATACCAGTGTGACACTTTCAAAAAATCGATTTTTTTGTGCCTTTTTCGACAGTTTATACTTTCAAGAATATCCTGTAAAAATTTCAAGGCCGTATCTCTCTCATTTTATCTTGCAAAAATCGATAGTTAAATATTTAAACGCGTTTTTCTCGAAATGAGATTTTTCAAATTTGCTGACATTGTAACTCAAAGAGCAATTATCCGATTGACTTGAAATTTGAACTGAGTACTCTTGAATATATTTACTCTACAATGACGTAGGATATTTTTGATTGGATGAAAATTGACGATTTGGCATTGAAAAAAACGACCATTTTATAGGCAAGAAAACAGACTTTTTCTCATAACTACGTCATTTTGTTAGATTTTGATATTTTTCGAAAATCCTACGTCATTGTACAGGAAATACCTTCCAGTTTAACGACATTTTTTCCTTTTTCGGTTTCAGCTACTCAATCGGCCGGAATCATGTCAGCAGTGTAGGAACTTTTTTCTGGCGCCTCCGAAGGCAGCACATAAGTCGCTTGGATCTCAATATTTTTCTATGAAAAAATTATGTAATATAGATCAAATATAGCCAAATGTATTCTTAATTTTCCGAAACATTTAATTGAGTACTTTTCTTCCAAAAAATTCTCGAATATTACCCAAATTTTCAGCGTTCACACTGGTATAGCTCAAGGGGTATCACCCCTTGAGCAATTCACGGGCCAGCGTGTTGGAATCGTACCGGAGCGTTTCCACATATTTTGTGCGGAACTCTTGAATGTCTTCTTTTCAATTATTCAATTATTTAGTTTTCTTTCAAATTTATCTCAGTAAATTGAGTCCGTAAGGTTTTTCTGAAAGTCCAAAAATGATCACGACGACATTTATTTGTAATGAGGCAAAGTTCAAACTGTCTGGAGCACTGAGATACTGGTATTTTTTTTCATTCTGGACGTCGTTAAATATCCACGCATGCATACACATACATATACGTGTGTATACAAATATACACGCACGGATCTAGACAGACGATACAAAGATACATGTGTGTGTTTGTCTGTGCGCGCGCGCGCGTGTGTGTGTGTGTGTGTGTTTACAGTGACGGTGCGAACACGATTGAGTTTTTTTCCTCCATTTTCCTACGCCTGTATGAATACGCGGGCAAATCGAACCGGAATTACTCTGGACTGGTGAGCAGAACAAGACGAATCAATTTCTCTCGTGGTTAAGATATATCGTAAATGGAGAGGTTACGTTTGTACTCGTGTTTGAAAAAGCAAAGACGCGCGTGTGTGCATGTGTGTAAGTGTACGACTGTGGCTCGTTATCAAGGATTAGTCAATAAACGTCACAGAAACAAGAGAGAGAGAGAGAGAGAGAGAGAGAGAGAGAGAGAGAAAGGACGAGAACCCGAATTGAATTCAAATTACGTCAACTTAATATTCTATTACACTTGTCGGACGGTGGAAGACAATCTACCCTTGTATGGTAACCACACGCACATATTAGATGTGTATATATATATATATATATATATATATATATATATATATATATATATATATATATATATATATATATATATATATATATATATGTACAGCCGTTGGATTCTATTCGGAGGTTGTTGAATAATTGAACGATCGGTGGAAAGCGGAATGGCGAAAGCCCGTTTCCTTTCTAGCCGAGTTCACCAGGACGTTTATATATATGGGGTATTCGATACATTTGAAAAAAAAGACAACCCATCCCCATGCCACGAGGGGCTTTCGTGGCGTTGAAGTTTGCATCGTTGGAATGCGACAAAAGTTCTGCTCAACTTTTTTGATTTCTTCATTTTTATATGATATCGAAGTTAGCATCGTTCGAGCGCAACGAAAGTTTAGCAGTGCCAACTCTTTTGGTAAATTTTAGCCACCAAAATCACCTAACCTTTTTTTAGGATCGTCATCAGCCATCTGCAGCCTAAATTTGTGGGATAAGACTTTGGATGATGAGGAAACTGAAGAGATAAACAAAATATGAAGAATTTTCGATGCATTCCAACGATGCTTCAACAGCATATTTGGTTAATGATCTATAATTTTTTTTTATAGATTAAGGTTGTGAGATAGGAAGATAGGAACCGTTCGGGTGATTTTCGTACCCTAAGTAGGCGAAAAAAATGGGAGCCATAGAGGAAAAATTGATATTTGTTGCACTCGAACAATGCAAAATTAAACATCATGGATTTTCGGGGTTGCCGCGTCACATTGTTGGAAACGTCGCTCCGAAGACGGACAGGATTCTGGAAAGGATTTGGAATCTTGAAAATCAAGAGGATACAGTATAGTGGCATATATATTGGGTGTACAAATTAATTCGGTGCCCTTTATAAATCCTGTTGTTAACTCCAAAGGCACCGATTAATTTCTACACCTAATACATGCGTATCATGCATTTTACTGATACTATCGAATTGTAGGGTCTGTCTGTACATTCCTTTTCTCAGGCTGTAGGTTGGCCTGGTTGGAATACGATGCTGAGACGATATCGACAATTTTTAGAAGCTTCGTCCGTCTGTTTACAATTATCTGACGATTTTTTAGGCAAATTTTTCACTTTCCAAAAATTTGCCTAAAAAATAATTAGTAACAAATGAACTATGCAATATGAAAAAAAAATCCTACGTACTTCCATAGGCAATGCATTTTTCAAGATATATTCAACATTTCAAGTGAATCAGTTGAAAACTGTCTGAGTTATGTTTCCAGCCAACTTAAAAAATGCAGTTTTGAGATAAACGCTGCACAGCGTTTACAAAAAGCTGTATACAAAAATTATTGTATACAGTCACTGATATGTATGGTAAACACCCTTTTTGTAATCTCGATTTATTTTGTAGTTTTTCTGAACAAAAAATCCCCAAAAAGCCTATTTTTCGGCCTCTAGAGTGGTCTAAGGCCTTAAGGGGAGATATACACCTAGATGGTCGAAAAAATCGATTTAGAGGCTATGAACATTCCGTCGACCGTAGAAGACCTATACTATGGGCCTGGTATCGACGATTCCATGAAAGTTGACAAATTTCATGATTTATTCATTCCCAAATTTTCAAACGCGTTTTTCTCAAAACCACGTTTTTCAAATCGGTACCCAAAATTTCTCGAAAACCAATGAACCGATTGCCTTGAGGTTCTTCGTGGTTATTCTATACACCATTATCTAGTACTTGTCATAGGATTTTTTTTCCGTTACTTAGTTTTTGTTTTATAGGCAAAATAATGAATAATTTTTGGCCCGAAAATCACTATTTATGTTCAAACGTCAGCCATTTTGTCATAAATCGATATTTTCAAAATCGGCTATGACAAGTACTAGATTATAGTATCTAATTTAATAATCTTTTTGGTTTTTTTTCAGATAATTTTTGAAGAAACGCCAGTGGGTACCGTGTACGCAGATTTTTTTACGACGCTCCAAGGATCATACAATATTCTTGTGTATTTTTGATATTTTTAAATAAACAAAATTAAACATATTTTTGAATGTATATACTTTTAGATAATTAAAACCCCATTCCGAAATTTCGAATAGTTTTCCTTGAAAAAAATGACAAAAATGACCTTTTTTCCGGCTCCTAGGTGTATATCTCCCCTTAAGGCTTTGCATCAACCTTCCTAACACCCTGTGTGTTTATTTGTGTGTGTGTGTGTGTGTGTGTGTGTGTGTGTGTGTGTGTGTGTGTGTGTGTGTGTGTGTGTGTGTGTGTGTGTGTGTGTGTGTGTGTGTGTGTGTGTGTGTGTGTGTGTGTGTGTGTGTGTGTGTGTGTGTGTGTGTGTGTGTGTGTGTGTGTGTGTGTGTGTGTGTGTGTGTGTGTGTGTGTGTGTGTGTGTGTGTGTGTGTGTGTGTGTGTGTGTGTGTGTGTGTGTGTGTGTGTGTGTGTGTGTGTGTGTGTGTGTGTGTGTGTGTGTGTGTGTGTGTGTGTGTGTGTGTGTGTGTGTGTGTGTGTGTGTGTGTGTGTGTGTGTGTGTGTGTGTGTGTGTGTGTGTGTGTGTGTGTGTGTGTGTGTGTGTGTGTGTGTGTGTGTGTGTGTGTGTGTGTGTGTGTGTGTGTGTGTGTGTGTGTGTGTGTGTGTGTGTGTGTGTGTGTGTGTGTGTGTGTGTGTGTGTGTGTGTGTGTGTGTGTGTGTGTGTGTGTGTGTGTGTGTACAATGTTACCAGCTGCATCGTGACCAACATTTTTTTCGTTCGACTGCTCCAACGAAAACAAAATTGATTTGATTCGAGCGAAAACGAAAGGGGCGTGTCGGCGGCTCGATTCTGTCCAGAACGCCCCATATACGTATATACAAATGCAGGCGATCGGTCGAGGTGCAGCATAAGTTGCAGCGTTGTTGCACGGGACCCGGATTTTTCCGCACGACCGAGACAATCGTTTTATCGTAAATACATCTATCCGTATATCCGTATACACGCCGCACACAATGAAATTGTCCGCGTTACCGAGCGCAGAGGCCAATGCACACACGCGCAGTCTCGTGTCCGTGGGGCGCACGGTTGCTTGTAGCGGGTAGCATAAGCACCTCTACAGTAACGACGTGTAGAGTAATACCTCTTAATACCCGCATCGAAATGGCACTCACCCGTGCAGAAATTTGTTGGGGAGTCCCCAGATCCTCCCACATCCCTAGAGGGATTTGATACGAATGGCGCACGCAGGGAGTCCACATTGGAATCCAAGTGGATTCCGCGCTATTTCAGAATTGACGTCATTTCAGGATTTTTTTAAAAACTCTCAACCAAAAATTTGTTGGAGCGTCGAAAACAAAATATCATCTTGTGATCCCGAGTACAAATTTTTTGGGGAGTCCCACGATGCACCTACGTCTGTATGGGGAATTGGTAGGGGCACTGCACACAGGGAGTTCTCATTGGGATCCAATTGGACTCTGCACTGTTCATCACTGAAAGCTGTTTATGGTGTTGAAGTTTGGATCGTTGGAACGCAATAAAAGTTTCGTTTTACATTTTATTTTCCACATGTTTAACCTGTAGTTACCACACAGGTGCAAATTTGCACCACTAAAAATTTCTTGGTACTATTTATGTATGCATGTTATAATTTAATGTATGTTCTTTATTTTCACGTATTTTTACGAAATAAATACTAGTTTTCGCATTCGAAATCATTACCATTGGATTAGTCGGGAATGTTTACCCCAAGAAACACTGGTTATCGAATACTTTTGGATTATTAATGCGAAAGGAGTAATAATAATTTGAAAATGCACAATTCCAAATAGCCCTAGTGTATTTATGGTATGCATGGATCCTCAATCGAGGTGTGGTAACTGATGGCTAATATTATAGGCGATGTTTATTTTTTTGTAGATTTATAATGTAGACTAAATAAATGTCTTAAAAAATGGTTGGAGGACTTTTGAAGGCGCACTCTGCCGAAAGAAATTAAGTTCGTTGCAGTCCAACGATGCAAGCTTCACCATCATTCTGCAGCAGCGAAAATTCTTCATTTTTTCATTTATTTATTTCAATTACTAAAGCCTTTTTTCCTAGCGTAGGTTATGGGATCCTAATAATGCTCTTTCAAAATGTTCCAATAATTTTTCGTAGCCGAAATGAGCAAAAAAAGCAATACGAAAAAAAAATCATTTTCGTTGCATCTTAACGATGCAAACTTCAATACCATCGCCGTTTGAGAATCCTTACCAGGTTCGAATCGAACATATGTGAAAAGTCACGAGAAAAAAACTCGGCGTGGTGAAACGTAACCTGCACCTTCGTAACGTGTGAAGTTTTGCGAATTTCGCTTTGAAATTTTTGGAAAATATTCGACATATATAGTTCTATCGTTTAAAGAGAAGAAAAAAGAAATCGATTCTTTTTATCGTTGTAAATGTATATCTCGCCTTGATATATACGTTTTTTAAGCAATTTATACCGTTTCAAGATAAGAATTGTACTTTTTTAAGATCCACTCATTTCGTATATAGATATATTTTGTTTAGAAGATACAAGATTCTGTTCGATAATGTGGGAATCCTTGAGGATTAAAATTGGATTCGTACATTTCAATGGGGAATCCCGATGAGAAACCAATGTACGAGCGTAACATTTTAGTATAGGCATCCAATGCGATGGCCCATTAGATCCTTATCAGAAAGTATGGGTGTGACGTTATGGTATTGAAATTCAAGTTTCCATTGATGTAATGCAACGAAAATGTTTTTTTTCGCATTCCCCACATTCAGGCTACAAAAATCACCAAAACATTTTTGATAATGCTTTTTTTTTAATTTATAACCAAAAACTGCAAAATAAAAAACAATTTTATATTATATGAATAATAAAATGAAAAAAACAGCAGGCTTTTTCGTTGCGTCCCAACTATGCAACAACATCTGACAATGGTTCAACAACATCTGAAGTTTGCATCGTTGGAACGCAACGAAACTTAATTCCTCATTACTCAAATTCTGTCGCTGATTTAGGCTGTGAAGTTCGCTCAAACGTTTCGACGTATTCTTATCAGAAATTTACGACCTCAATTTGCCAAAAAGGCTTTGGATAATGATAAAAATGAATAAACGAAAAAAAAAATGTAATCTCTTTGCATTCAAACGATCACTTTGCATTCAAACTTTGCACGTCAAATAACGACAAAGTTCAACGTCATCGGGAAGTACGGAGACAAATAAGGGAAACCAATTGGATCCCTACAACAATTTCAGCACTTTCACTGCCGTTTGTGACGCGCGCAACTATGTTTATTCATCAATAATCCTATCCACGTTTACAAATAAAAGAACAACACCGCACCCTTCTCTCGCCGAGTATCCTTCGAGAAATTGGTCTCCGCAATGGCCTCCATCATCCCAAAGTCAATACTCCAAACGTGTGGTCGTCCCCACCGGGTTGTAAGCCATCTAAGCTTCCGACTCAATTTTTCCGCTATATACAATTGAATTATTCGATGGGAGTGGAGTCACGGGCGTTCGAGTTCGCGTTTGAGGAAAAGTTTCGAACTACGATTGACGGTTACGACTCTATAAAGCTTGTGCTCCCAGATACATGGATGCTCCGCGTTTTGTGGCTATGGTAAAGGTATGTAATTTGAAAATTGACTACCCACTCGAAGTACCGAGCGAGTTGACTCGGTTGTTATTTTATGTTTTTAAACCTCGAGTCGTGAGAACTTTGGATATGTGGAAAAATCATTTCCAACACATACGACTTTGATGGACGTCCTCGAAACAGCCAGGTGAGCTAATAGCCAACATCACACGAATATAATGGCTTCACAAGAAACTTTTCCCATATATATATATATATATTTGTGAGTCACTAGTTCCCTGCATCAGTCAGAAGATACACATATAACTATATCTAGATTTCAATGTAGTCTATGTATACTTGGAGTTAGAATTACGTGTACTCTCGCATAAGTGCCACGAAACTCTAATTTCGCGTCGCTCGACTCAGCTACCTCTCTCTCTCTCTCTCTCTGCTTCTCTGTGTGTGTGCATATAATCTTCAGAGTGCTGGCAGCACTACTCGCCGCTATACCGTTGGCGTTTCAATTCCTTTGAGTACTAACAACAATAATAATAATCACGGTACAAGAAGAAAGGGATTTATCCCTCTCACGTACATATGTTGGCACGCACACGCACACGCACACACACGCACACACACACACACACACACACACACACACACACACACACACACACACACTCACTCTCACACACACACACACACTCACACACACACACACACACTTACACACACACACACACACACACACACACACACACACACACACACACACACACACACACACACACACACACACACACACGCGCGCACGCACACGCACGCACACACACACACACAAACACACACATACACACACCAACACACACATACACACACACACACACACACACGCACACACACACACACACACACACACACACACACACACACACACACACACACACACACACACACACACACACACACACACACACGCACGCACGCACGCACGCACGCACGCACGCACGCACACGCACACAAATTGCTACGACTGCATCATGTTTAGTGGGAAAGTAAGCAGCTTCCGCTATTTCGTTGCACGTTAAATAGCTGAACAGTAGCTTGAGGTTCATGAGGTTCAAGTTTGCATCGTTGAAATGCAACGAAAATTCGTTTCAATTTTTTATTTTCAGTATTATCCAGCAGAATTCTTTGCAAATCTATTGTAACTCGGCAAATAAGAATCCTAAAAAATGTTTGCGTGATTTTTGTAGCTCAAATCTGCCAACCAAGGGAAATTTGAGTAGTTAAAAAAAATCATATTCGTTGCATTTCAACGATGCAAACTTTGACGCCATCTGCGTTCCCCCTCTGCAGACCCCGACCCTCACCAGCTGACAATTTCGTTTTTGCAGCGCCTTCCGGATCATTGTGCTCTTGGAAAAATCTAGTATGCTTGTTCCCTCGTTGTTGCACTCGAAAAAGGAGGTGAACGCGGTAGGGGAAGGAAGAAGGGGGAGAAGGGTGAGAGAATGCTGTTGATGTTCGTCTCGTTGGAAGGCAACGAAAGTTATTTTTGCATTTTATTTTCTATGTTCTTGTTATTATGAAAGATCGTTTTTTAATTGAATTATATTGTAGATCGCTCAATTTTTTAAAGAAATGCTTTAAGGATTTTTTTGGACAAAACCTGCGAAAGAAAATTAAAGGAATTCAGAAATATTATTTTTTCTTGTATTCCATCGATGCAAACTTCAACCTCATGCGAGAGACTTATTAAAAATATAATAACATACGAGAATATTAAACAGCCCAAATTTTGTACGACCTTCATGTTCAAAAACGAACAATTTTCGATAAAAATGCAAATTTGAAAAACTCGACAAATTAAATAACAAATAGTTTCATGTTTTTTAATTTCGGTAATATTTTTTTTTCTGCCGATCCAGGCTATGAGAATAACTCCCACGGTTTTACGGATTCCTAATAGATCTTTACAATTTCAATCAACAAAAAAAGGACATTCGAAGGACGCAAACTTCAACACGGTGAAGGAGAGTGAGGGAGAGACAGGGAGGAAGAGAAATATGAAAAGAGGAGCCTCACTCCGAGGCAGTGTAATACGTAAGCTCCGCCGACCTTTGACTTCGGCTTGAGCATTGGCTGAAAATGTCACGAGTCAAAACGTTCCTGTAATACACGACGCTTCACTCGGGATCGAGCATATACACATATACACGTTTCATTACGTAAATTGCAAATTTACCCGAGTGTCCGACCAAGACGAGGAAACTTTCCACTTAAGGTAGTTCCTCTGCGAAAATCTCAACCAAAAGTTTACATACCATGTTCATATTTAAAATATTGATAATTGGTGTAATTAGTAATGAATGAAATTAAAAACTACGCAATATTGACTCGGTACTAGTAGATAATACGATGGATATCATTTATTGCCGTAAAATATATCTTGTATTGTGTTTTTGATCGACCATTGCCAGTAAACTTTTTGCCGGGACTGTCCAGGCTTTGCCCCAATTGTTTTTTTTCCAGGCTTTGCCAGGCTTTGCACCAAAATTGTGAAGGCTTCTCATGGTTATCTCTTGGAAACTAGATGGTGAATCATTCTCATTTTTTTTCACATTATTCGTGACATCTTACTGTAGCTTATCCTCGTTTTTGATCAATTTCTTAATTTTAGTTTTGACGGTAGAATTAATGATGCTCTGTTTGCCCATCATAACGCATTTGTTACGTGTAAACCAAGCCAACTTTAAGTGTAAATATCTCAGGTTTGGGGTGGTCAAACTTATTCAAATTGCACAGATGTTTGGATAATGTATTAAATAACGTATATGTCAAATTCCAACCATTTCTTAATTCAACTCTTCTGTGGAGATACTACCTTAATTCGGTGATAGATCGATTGTTTGGCGATAAACTGCTACGAGTTGATTGTCTGCACCCATTGGGTTAACCGAAAAGCAAACCGTGCAGCTGGTACCAAAAAAGGGGATATTATTTTTACTCTTTCCTTTTTCTCAAATTGACAACCGTGTGTCGTTCAACGCGACGTTGTGTCTTTCAACGCGACGTTGTGTCGCGAGGCAATAGCAGTGTGTACATTGGGGGATTGGTTGGATTGAGTCACCTGTACGCCGTTGGGGTCAGTCATTATTTTAATATTCCAAATAGTGTTGTTACGGCGAGCAGAGGCCCTCGATCGCGTTTCATTATACAAACGTGATATATATTCGTATAAATGCAGTTTGAATCGTACGAATGCAATGATTTTTCTTTTTTCGGTTTTTATTTTCTCATTTTTATCATTATTCAAAGTCTTTCCTTTGCAAATTGAGGTCGAATATCTCTATTAAGAATACGTGAATGGCTTAAATTGAATTTCAGAAATTGAATTGAAATTGAATTTAAATTTCACATGTGATTTTTTAATTGAATTTTAAATTGCTCAAATATTTGTTCGTTAATTTTCACAGCCGAAGTTAGCCGAAAAAATATTCGGGCAATTTGAAAGAATTCATTTTCGTTGCATTCCAACGATGTAAAGTTAAACGTCATGCGTATGCAACAAAAACAGATTTTCAGGACGTTCTACTTCGAGGACCGTCGCGGATGATTCCGAAGACATTCTGTAAACCTTAATCTTCAAAACCAAGACGTTCAAGTGTGTATCGTTGGAATGCAGACAAAATTAATTCTCTTTGATTGTTTAAATCTTTTTTTGGCCGATTTAAGCTGTGAACGACATTCAAAAGTTTTCACATAGTTTTATTAGAGATTTACGACCTCAATTCGCAAAAGAGAGTCATATCAATGATAAAAAGGAAGCAAACGAAAATTAAAAAGAAAATCGTTGCATTCCAATGAAGCAAAATTCATCATTGAAAATCGTCTTCAAATAAATACAAGCATACTTCCGTAAGGGTGATTCAACGGACCTGCATAAGCATTGATTTGTTGCATAATTTTATAGCCTAAGGTCTTAAATCAAATTCGCACCGAATTTTGTAAAAAATCATAAAATTGCATTTTTATCGAAACTATGTCTTATAAAATGGTATAAATCATATCGCAAAATCAATTCATCCGATTCACTTCAAATTTGGATAGTGCATAGTTTATAAAATTTACTACCTTATATCCGGACGGTATTTTGATACATTAAACCATTTGTTAACAACGAATGATTAAAATTGCTTTTGTATGTCAAATATCGAACTTTTTTCTAAAGCTCGTCAGTTGCGTAATTTTCAAGCTTTCCAAAAATGTTCTGGTCATGCGAAAGTTTTATTATGACACTAGAAGTAGATTTTTTTCATTTTTCATTTCAAATACGTCTATATAGTTGCCAGAACGACCTACTCCGATCAGCGGCACTTTCTTCAAATAATAATAACTCCATTGTTTATCAATATTTCTCAATTAAAAAAAAACTCAAACTCGACAAGACTATGTATCAATTGTACGTAAAATCCCGCCCTCGTCATACCGACACTCGCATCGGAAAAAAATCGTTGGAATGCAAAGAAACATTTTTTCACTCAATTTCCCTAATTTCATTTAAAGTATTTAAGCTATACAAATCCCGGGACCATCTTTTGGGCTCTTTATTCAGAGATCTACAACCCGCCTCTACAAAACATGATTTTCGATACCAATTTAAAATAAGGAAGTAAAAAAAAATCGATGCAATCTTCAAGCCTATGTTTTGGGCCATAAGTTTGTAAAGAAACGCCGTTCAAGTCGTATTCCCATAAATATATAGATACATATACGAATAAAGCGAATTAAAAAGCGAAAACATTCAAAGCAAGGAAGGGCCCGACATTGTTCAACTGGAGAGACAACCCCGCCGGTTAATCTCACACAGTCGATTATATTCGTATGGGCACATGCTCGACCGCAGCATTCTGAATTCAAAGTTCCCAATAAAAAAAAGGAGGTAGTTGTATTCGTTGACATATACCTTCCCATATAGAGGTACACAAAAATAACCTGCCGTCAAAATAGATCGTTACAAAGAGGCGAAAGATAACAATAGCCGTACACACATACCGCAAACATCAGCATGGCGTTTATATTCACGCGGGTTTATATTTTTCCAACCTCGCGCTGCAATTCGAGAAAGCGAGCTCTAACCCATAAACCAACGCTTACAGCTTTGAACGACTTCTCGAGTGTGAAAATTCGTCTTTTACATACGTCATACGAGTTTTCTTTCCTACTATGCGTCAATTTGACCACATATACATTAGTGGCCCAAATTTGACCTTAATTTTTTTTTCCTTTTTCGCACCATCCAATTATCTTCTTTAAAGAAAAAAAAAAATTGTAACGAAATCTGCGAGCCGTAAAAAAAGATTTAGAGGTCGCTCAAGCCTCCCGAAAAATTCAAATTTTCGTTAAAAAATGGATTTTTTTCGTTTACTTCTCACCCATGAATTTTCCGCTTTATAATTTTTAAATAAACCTCGCGAAAGCTCCAGCCCGTCAATGAATATTTAGTGGTCGCTCAAGAGTTTCGAAATTTCCCATTCTCGCCAATTTTTTTGTTCATCTCACTCATAAATTTGACGCTTTGTACAAATTTTCAAAACAATTAATCGTTTTTCTTCAGAAACGGATTTTTCAAAGTTACCTCACACTACTAACCCAAGAATTATAATCTTTGTTCTCATAAAATAATTCTTTAAAGCTCTTGTCCGTAAACAAAATTATAGGTTGTTTTATCAGGTTGGAAGAGTGAGATCATTTTAAAAAAATCAGTTTCTCAAGAAAAAAAGTTTAATTGTTTTGAAAATTTTACAAAGTGTAAGTTAATGAGTCAGAAGAGAAAAAAAAATCGCCACAATTGGACATTTCGAAGCTCTCGAGCGACCACTGAATATTCATTGGCCGGCTGGAGCTTTCGCGAGCTTAATTAAAAAATTATAAAGCGTCAAATTCATAGGTGAGAAATGAACGAAAAAAAATCGTTTTTTTTTAAATAAAAACTTGCATTTTTGCGACTTCTAAATATTTTTGACCGCTTGCAGGTTTCGCGACAATTTTTTTTTCTTTAAAGAAGATAATTGGGTGTTGAGAAAAAGGGAAAAAAATAGAGCTCAAATTAACTGGTGCGATGGTCTAGTGGTTAGCGTGCTCGCCACTAAACCAGCGGACCGGGAGGTCCCGGGTTCGAATCCCAGTCGCGTACATTTCGTCGTGAAATGTTTTTCTTCGGCATTTCGCGGCGAAATAAGACTAGTTCCACGACTGGGGGGCGAACTCGATGACCGGCTGTATTGGTATAGGTTTTCCGCAGTTTCCCTATACCCATGACAGAAATGTCATGATGAATATAATACAGAGGGGGAAGTCGGCTGCGGCCGCAACAGGGGGGAACAGGGAGAAAGATGGAGTCAAAAAGAAGTAAACAGTAGAGGAAAGAACGGTCATAATGATGGGAAAGAATAGGTAACGAACGCGAAAAGCGTGTACCTAAGGAAAAAACCAAAAAAAAAAAAAAAAAAAAGAGCTCAAATTTAGGCCCCCCTAATATATATGCGCGAATGTGTGTGTGTGTGCAATATAGCGATGAAGTGTCCACCGAGATGACGTTGAAGATTGTATCGTTCGAAGGCAACGAAAATGGTTTTTAGCGCCAAATTTCTTTTGGCAGATTTGAGCTACGACAATGACGCCAACATTTTTTAGGATTCTTCTGTAGCGATCTAAAACAAATTTGCAAAATTTGATTTTGGACAATAACGAAAATGAAAAATTGAAAAGAATTTTCGTTGCGTCCCAACGATGCAAACTTCAACCGCATTCAACAAGATGATGTTGAAGTTGGCGTCGTTGGAATATAACGAAAATACCTTTAAATTTTATTTCCCCTCAATTCTTATTGCTATCCGAAATCTAAACTGCGGGTCTCAAATGAGAATCGTAAAAATAAATTGCACGAAATACTTGCCATGAGAAACAAAAATGATTTTCGATGCGTTCTAACGACGCAAACTTCTTTTTCCATGTTATTTTCCATATTTTCATTATTATAGATATTTTTTAAATAGATTTTGATTGTAGATCGCTAAATATCTTAAACAATGGTTAAACGATTTTTGTAGGCATAGTCTGCCAAAAAGTTCAAGAAATTCAGAAATATTGATTTTTGATGCTTTCGAACGATGCATACTTCAACCTCATTAAACGAGAGGCGAATGGAGATTGAAATGTAGAGAACATTTTGGAATAAATTGTTCGTGATCGTGGTTTACAATAGGTTGACAAAGATCAGAATACAAGGAAAGACCGAAAGGCGGGGGGAGGGGGTGTAGGCTGTTAACTGTGTGTGTGTTACATTATCCTTCTCATATTATGTCTCTCTCTCTCTCTCTCTCTCTCTCTCTCTCTCTCTCTCTCTCTCGCTTCCTCTCTCACAAGTCATCACTGGGTTGATAGGAAAAAGAAAGAGTGAGAGCGCTAGAAAGAGAGGAGAGAGAGAGAGCGAGAGAGAGAGGGAGAGAGAGAGAGAGAGAGACATAGAGATTATAGGAGAAAATGCGAGAGCTCGTGCCCGACACCATCAGCCGGGGCACCAGTGAGGTTTGTGGGGCCCCAGTGCAATGAGCAAAGGAGGAAACGGTAACGAGAGAGCCTAACGTGTACGGTCTGCCGGAAGCACTCGTCGACCACTTAAGTAGTCGTGGCTTGATGGCTCACCGGGGAGGGAACGACGCGATGAGTATTATTTCGACGTGTGTATATATATGTGTGTGTGTCTGTGTGTGTGTGTGTGTGTGTGTGTGTGTGTGTCTGTGTGTGTGTGTGTGTGTCTGTGTGTGTGTGTGTGTGTGTGTGTGTGTGTGTGTGTGTGTGTGTGTGTGTGTGTGTGTGTGTGTGTGTGTGTGTGTGTGTGTGTGTGTGTGTGTGTGTGTGTGTGTGTGTGTGTGTGTGTGTGTGTGTACCAGTGCATAATATAAGAAAAGAGAGATGGAAGACAAAAGAGAGGGAGAGAAAAATCAAAAGGGCGTAA
>OY723390.1:28743189-28766765 GCA_963210295.1 Ophion ellenae | reverse complement strand
TTTCGTGTGCATGAATATAAAATACAAGATCAGAGATCAAATTACGTCTGTTGAAACAATTCACGCCACTCTGCCACGACGATAAGTCAACCGAGCCGAGAAATTTGTACGCGCGCGCACCGACGACGAGCGCGGTTATTATCGATTAACCGCTATAATTATATGCAAACGCGTTGCGATTGCATTTCGATCGATTTCTTTTCCGCTCACTTCCTCGTTGCTGTACCGAATTTTTTCACACTGTTTTCTGTGCCGGGAAATGCGTGGGTTTCGAAGGAGAGTACACGCCTCGTTTCGATAAGGCCACGAGGAAATCGAAATGGAGAGAAATTTTCTCGAGATTGCGAGGTCTTGTATTTTCCGTGTCGCAGGAGCAAATTAGGGAAGGTTTATCTTTTCAATGTGAGGTATAAATACAAGTCTTCGGTAACGATTGAACTTTGAATTGTAATACGTGAATGTGATATCTTGGGAAAAGAAAATATTTGTGGGTCTTGGCGGAGAATGAAGTTATCGGGATATAAAATCGTAACGTATGTAAATAAATATCGGTGTCCGATAATCTCGTATCTCGAATCAATTAATCTTCGAAGCTGAATAAACTCTTTACTTGGGCATGAAATCGTGTCCAATTTAAATTCGTTTTCAACGCCGTTTATACACATACATATTCATATATAAGCATGTGCGTGTGTGTTTCGTATATACGGAGACATGTAATTGGAGAAAGGATATTTTGAACTCGTTATTTGTAGATATGTAATATTGCGTATCAGCACATCTGGCTGTTGTGAGAACGGTTCTGAAGGGCTTACACGTGGTTGAAATTGTTCAAAATATCGATTTTTGGTTTTCGACGGATTGTCAAAATATAACATTCAAAATCATTCTCTGGAAATGTCTACTCGTTCCGTTCAAAATTGAGGTGGTTGTGGGCGTTTATACTTTAAACGCGTTTTTCTCAAAATGAGTTTTTCGAGATCGGTGGCCACGATATCTCAAAAATCACTGCACCGAACAACTTCAAATTCTACGAGCTTCTTCTACACATAAAAAAGCGGAGCTTGAACGAAAGAACATTTTTTTCGGGGCATTGTTTCTTTTTATCAACGAAAATAGGGTAGTTTTTTCGCTGAAAATTGATACTCCCACTTTGGACTGCGGCCGTTTTCGCCAAAATCAACATTTTAAATCCTTCATCAAAGCACTAGATCATTTCATGCAAATACTAGGTGAGTTCAAAATCCCGTTTTCCCCATATATATATATATATTATTGAGTCTTGAATTTTAATATAAATTGATACATTGCTTGATATGAATAATTTTGTATTCAATATTTAAGCGTAAATTTGATGTATGCAGATATTTATGCGGGTGAGTGTGTATATATACAGGGTGTCGTGTTATGAATGAATAATCCTGCTCCTGTCCGTAGATCAGATCATGTCCTAATACATGCTGAAATCTAAGTTTAGACCAAGTCCCACGTTTTTCGTGATAAAAATCATCTGCTTTTGGTTGTTCCCATGCCATTTCTACAAATAATAACTTTTTTGACACGTTTGTAAAAAAATACTTTTGGTTATTTGTTTTATCTAGTAAAGTCTTGTTTTTAACCTTCAATGTTAAGGAAACTAGGAAACTTTATGAAAAAACATCTTATGCAGAATTTTCATATAAACCAATTCGAACATCTGACTTTGATAGCCTGCGGTGTAAAAAAAATGTACTACACATATCGTGTCAATTACTTAAAATAATGCTTAGTTATTGTCGATTCATATCATTTGTAGAAATGGCATGCGAAAAACCAAAAGTAGATGATTTTGTTTTTAATTACACAAAGTCGAAAATCTCGAAAACCGTGGGACTTTTACTAAACTGAAATTCCAGCACATAATAGGACATGATCTGACCTATAAACAGTTGCAGTATTATTCAGTCATAACAGGACACCCTCTATATGACAGTTTAACACGTTCCCCACAGTGAAAACTAGAAAATACTTAGAGATAAATTTGAATGTTGGTTAAGGCCTTAGGCCACAGTAACGGGTATAAAATCATGTGCGAATTTAACAATTTTTTTTCGTCTGAAAAAGTGATTCACTCATAAAATCAATTACACATCTATTTAGTATGAATATCAAGCTGTTAGAAATTTTTTTTTTTCGATGTACAAAATGGCCGACTACTAATATTTTCTTTTGTTATCTTTTTTAGGCGCTCCGCGGCGTGACATTTAGCATCCACAATTTTTTACCTAGATCAAAAAACAAAAATTCTCGTCAATCTACATTAGAATACCTAGAGAAGTACGTACGGAATTTAAAAAAATATTCTTTTATTTAAAAGTTGTAGGTATTTGAACTTAAGGCGTTACCCCCACTTGTAGCGCAAAAAAGGCCTTTTTCTTGAATTTTTTAAAAGAAAATTACAAAACTTTTTGAATCGATGAATATACCATCTTAAAGAACACACCTTGAAGAACTTTCAGTAATTTTTTTATTGAAAAATATTACATTGTTTAGTGGCAAATGGCCGTCAATGAAATAATGTTTTTATATACACGGTTTGCGGTGACCAACATTGCGGCGAAGTGGATCATCTGAAAAAAAAATGCGGATGGATTTGATCAAATATAAGTATAAACTAGTCTTTAATCGAAGGATTTAAAAAAATATTCATTTTTCACAAAATGGCGGACAGTCAAAGTTAATGGTTCGATTTTAACGAAAAAAAACGGCCGTTTTTTGGCTATAAAACGGCCATTTTTTTCCAAAAAAAATCGAACGATTAAAGACTACATTTTTATGTATTAAATAAGCCTGCAAAGTTTCAAGAAGATCGGTTCATTAGTGTTCGAGTAATCTTGGTCACCGACTTCAGAAATGCCATTTTGAGAAAAACGCGTTTAAAGTTTCTCTTTCAACGCGGATTCTTCTCTTTCAACGCTCATATCTCAGTCAATTTTGTTCGGATCGACTTAAAATTCTCAGGACATATTCTCAGATACTTATACTTAAAAAAATGCAATAAAAAAATCGATTTTTTCAAAATCGCAAGTGGCGGTAACCCCTTAAGAAATGAATTTTCAGTGAAAAATTTCGTTATAACTGCTCATAAACTGCTCATAAAATGAAAAGTTTTCGATTAATCAGAAATTCCGTACGTACTTCTCTGCGAAATGCAATTAAGAACATAACTTTTAAATTTGAACTAAATCGAGTGAAAATTGTTGAAGTTGTTTGTCACGCCATTTGGAAAAAAGCTGTTTCGAGAAGTTGCGACAACTAGGCCATTTTGTACATCGGACAAATATATATATATATTTTATAACAGCTTGATATTCATACTCAATAGATCTGTAATTAATTTTACGAGTGAATCACTTTTTCATACGAAAAAAAATTGTTAAACTCGTACATGATTTTATACCTGTTACTGTGGCCTAAGGCCTTAAAAGTCGTCTGCACTAGGAAACACCCAAACAAAATCGAACAATCTAGTCTCAACTAAGAAAAACTAGTTTTAACAAAATAAATCGGTTAAAACTGTTTCCGAATGACGTCAAAGTTGGGGGTTTGTTTGGGCGTCTAAATATAAATGCTAGTTTTCACTGGGGAAAAACTCGTTGCAACTAAGGCGTTCAGTCAGAACTAGTTTTTACCAGGGAAAGCGCCTTTAAACTGAAAACGGATCTGAACTTTAACATATATATGTATAACACCGCAGTATGATGTTTCCACGCGTTTGTGTGTGACAATGGCATCGACATTGGCCCGAATTTCACCGAGCCCATACTTCGTGAGTCCTCGAAGGTTCCGAAATGGCAATTATGTACCGCATGTGCGGGAGCCCGAAAGTTTCGGAGCATTGCACCTGGACGATTCGTGAAAAGGGCGATTACTGCAACGCGCGGTGTACGGGCAGAGGCAGGGAGTAGGAAGACAAACAAAACTATCAGTTACACCAGCCAGACAAAGTTCAAATTAAGCTGGAATTTTCGCGCTTGAGATTAATGCGTTTCGCGATCTACAGGAGCGAGACACTTTGCATTCGAATAAAAAGGGTTTTTTTTTTTGGTGCTCGCACAAAGGGTCCAGGTACATTTGAAATTCAGCTCAGCAAGCTTCACACGCTTCAAATTTAACCCTAGAATGGCACACTGGGGTACATTCGTGCCCCACAAATTTTGTAAAAATACTTAATTTTACCAATTTAAAATTTTCCGGTCCCTTCGAATCAAACTTTGACACACTATTCGAATTTTTTGAAATTTTTAAATGGTACCATTGTCTTCCTCGTTAAAAGACGAAGAAAATCATGTGCATCCAAAAAATTTATTCACTATTCATAACCCCGATAATCGGATCCAACGCGTGCGGCACGTTTGTGCCCCAGTGTGCCTTTAGAAGGCAAGAAAATAAGTGTACCGTTCTAGGGTTCAATGTCTGGTACTTTTCAGTCGTGAGGAAATTCTTAAACGCATTATCATTACATATATTTAAGATTTTTTTTAATCTAAATTTAAGAAACGAGAAAATACGATTTTTTGAGAATTGATTTATCGTTGAAATCAACTTTTATAATTTTGTTCTCAATTTCATGGTTCCGCGTTTTTCAAAAACGTTAACGAACTGCATCGACCTAGGTAAGAAATTGCATTTTCCAAAAATATTTTTATTCGATAGTATCACCTTTCAGCTATATAGCCTGAAAATTGCATTGGAATATTCGTGAAATTGAATGAGCTGCAGTTTTAAGACGGAATGACACCTCATCGCGGTCGGTATGGTAGAACAATTATAGATTCCCAGAAATCTCTGAAACGGCTCTTCAGATCCCGTCGAAACTTTGCCAAACGACGTCAAATAGATAGACGAACAGCTGTCTGGCCCTCAAATTTTCTGTTTTTGATTTTAAAAAATCAGATTAACTTATGATAAGCCAATCTACGTTTTTTTTTCTCAAATTCAGAAAATTCGAGGGGCAGACAGCTGTTCGTCTATATATTTGACGTCGTTTGGCAAAGTTTCGACGGGATCTGAAGAGCCGTTTTAGAGATTTTTGGGTATCGATAATTGTTCTACCATACCGACCGCGATGAGGTGTCATTCCGTCTTAACAGTCGGCCGGGCGAGCGATAGCAGCGCCATATACTTCAAACTTCAAACGTCTTTTTCCCGAAACACTGCTTTTAAAGTCGGTGGACATGATATCTCGAGAACCACTTGATGGATTATTGCCAAATTTACAGAAAATACGACGGGAGATATCTAAAGGTCGTTGACGATCTCACTTTTTAAAAATCTATCTTCATTTTTTAACAGTTACGTAAAGATGACGACTTTTTTCATAGATTTTGCATGATCGAGTTTCAATTCGTCGCCACGTTGTTGAAAAAAATGATTTTACTAATCGACGATCGTGAACGACTCGTATTTATTGTTACCTTAAATAATCCGTTTGGTTTTTAGATTTCGGATTGACCGTTTAAGCTGGAGAGTGTCCACCGCCGAAAGTCGCAAAAAAACGTAATCTGCCGGCGGCCATGATTTTCCGTTTTTTTTTGTGATTTTTTTACAGGCTCTCAATATATTGTGTTAACAAAATGCATTTCTTTTTCACCAATTGTTTCCCAGAAAGAAAAATCAGAATTTGGCCATTTTATTCGGGCGTCTAGGTAGATGTAGCCCCTTAAATCTTCTATATTAAAAATGAAATTAAAATAAACGAATAAAAAAAGGTTTAATAAAAAAGCTGCTTAATTTTGTCAGCATTTATTTCTTCTATTTGTAGAGCGGCTATTTTTATGAGTCACGCGTATTATATATACACATATGCATTTATGCCCACATATATACATACGTCAATATTAACTGCGCTATCGCGTTTCACCGAGGAGAGAAAAAAAAACCCAGGCACGCTTGACTAGCGTGTACAGGTCGTGTATTACAAGAGTGGCGGATCCACGCAACTTCGCGAATCAACGAGTTTCTTTATCGGAGGCTCGGTGGAGATGTCCGAAAGAGATTCGGTCCATCAACTCGTAAAAGATTAATATACGAAGAAAAAAGAGCATTCGAAAGAATCGTGACACGGGCAGCGATTTTCTGATCCTTTAATATTAGCGTCGCTTCGATAAATCATATCGAATGAATATTCTCGTGTGTGCTTGTGTGTGTGGATCTGAGCGTACGTGTATGCGAGAGCAGCCAAGCTTGAACGAGATGTTGAACGAAGCTGGATAAAACATTACGCGCTTCAACGCCCTTTTTCACGAACATTATAATGCAGAACGATCGAGTAAAGAAAAATAAATGTTCGATTGAAATTGTATGGTGTTGAAGTTTGCATCGTTGGTAAGCAACGAAAGTTTCGTTTTACATTTCATTTTCCATATTTTCATTATTCTAGGCGATTCTTTTTTTTAATAAATTTATAATGTAGATCGGTAACTAAATATCTGAAAAATGACTAAAAGCCTGTTGTAGGCAAAATCTGCCGAAAGAAATTAAGGGGCCAGTCCACTGTGAAAATTTCAAAAAATCGAAAGCAAGCAAGACTTGAAGAAATCGACGATGATAAGCAATCAGAAGGGATTTTGTACGGTGCAGGAATTCAAACTTCAAACGCGTTTTTCTCGAAACAACGTTTTCAAAATCTAGCTCCATCGTATCTCTGAAACTAATAAACCAATTCTCTTGAAATTTAAACCACAAATTGTAAACATGATTTACAACAAGATGACCCGCGATGGTTTTACAACTTTTATTTTTACTTTTTTTTGCGAAAAACTGCCAAAAAACGCGTTTTTAAAACTTTTTTCGTTTTTCATCTGCCATTTTTTTATTTTTTGATAAAACTTTATATCCGAGGGTAATTTTGTAGCTGGTGTCATACTGAATCTAATGGACTTTGATTTTTTTGTTTCAGTCAAGCCTTTGCCGAGTTATGATGGAGCTACCTAGCCCACCTATTTTTGAGGCGTGGCGTTAAATTATAGTTTTTGTATTTAAAAATGAATAAAAATGAACTAAACATTTTTTAAATGTATTTCAAGACTTTATTTATCAAGCCCAACAACTTTTATATTCATATATTTTATAAAATTCTTTAAAAAATCGCGAAAATAGCCTTTTTTTCGTGGCTCCAAAGTGGACTGGCCCCTTAATTTCAGCATCGGGGACATGTCATATATTCCGTAAAAGAAAAAATCAAATTAATTGCGGCCATTGTGACTCGTTATTAAAAAAAAACTGAAACGTTTGTTTCCGAAACGAAGATGGTATAATTTTTTCCGTGAACTTTTGAGAATAATGAGAGGATTGTGGATTAAGGGGTTAGGTTACTGTGAAAATTACGAATACTCGTTCGGCACTTAAGGGAATTCAAATTGAAGAGGAAGGTCCAACATCTAGTGCAGAAATGGCAGATTGAAGGTGAAATTATGCTTGCGACGATAGAACTGCTCGTAAAACTTTAAGGGGGAAGACTAAGGGGGATGACTTACTATTAGGCGCGGAAAAAATTTACGGATTTTCGTGATTTATTTTTAAAGGGAAAGATTTCTTTACCATTCTTGAGACTTAGGGTAAGTTTCATTATTACTTTTAGCTATTACATGGTATTTTTTAAATTAATCTTCAAAAATGGCTGAGGTATGGCACGGTCTTCTAAACTGAATTTTTGAAACTGGCGTGACGTATAGCTAAAAAACTAATCGACCGAGTCTGATGAAATTTGGTATAACTCGTTCTAACCTTATTGTCTAAAACATGAACCTAAATGTTTTTGAAAATGAAGAAAAAGTATTTTTTATTGCAACATATAGCTATTTTTTTCGAAAAATTCAATCTTTTTGTTTCAAAGCTTAGCATTTGATCGATTTTCAACATTTTTCACTTTCTCGTGGTTCATATTCTGTGTGTGAGTGTCAATGGAAGAAAAATCTTCGTTGGTTTTTTTTTATGATTAATCTCGCTGACACGTAGTCACGCCGTCTGACATCATCCGCCGCAATCCGTTTAGAAGACCGTGTCATACCTCCGCCATATTTAAAGTTTATAAAAATAAATAAAATACCATGTAACAGACAAAAGCAGTAATAAAACATGCACTAAGTCTAAAAAATGGTGAAGAAGTCTTTCTTTTAAAAAAAACCATGAAAATCAATAATTTTTTCCTAGCCTAATGGTATCTCCGAACTTAAACGCGTTTTTATCGAAACTCTGTTTTTCAAAACGGTGTACACGATTTCTCGACATCTAATAAGCCGATCGACTTGCAATTTGGTACACTAATCCAGTGTGATAGTAGTTTAGTCTTGACCGACGGTTATCCTCTTAATATCTTTTTTTAATTTGTTACTACCAATAATAAAGTCCTTTTCCCTGGAAAAATTGGGGAAAAAAATTTAACATTTTTTTTTGACGATAGAAACACGATAACGAGAAAAAGCTCCGTCAAGTCTTAGCCAATATTACCTATTTTGAGAAAAAAACTGTCCTGTTTTCTGTCAGATTAACGGGGTGGCCAGGATCAAGTACACCATTGAGCTCACGTTCAAAGGGCCTTCACGAGATTGTTCATAACTTCTTTAATTATTAAAAAAAAAAAATGAAATTTGGCACACATCTTCGTTTATTTACCTACTAATAAATGTCCAAACGATTTTTCAATCATCATGCTTATTCCTTCAAAATTAATTTTCTCAAATAATCCTGTTTGTCGGGTCGTCACGTTACCCCCTTAAATTATCATACGATGTTTCCGTCGATCCGTTTTCTCGGTGTTTTTCTTTTCGTGCGACGCACCGATAGAAAGCGATATACCAGAACAATAAATAATCGACCATCTCACCCTCGTGCGCACGGGGAAAAAGTTGAGCTCTCGAGGAAGAGAGCGCGAGAGGGAGAGAGTGGAGTATGTATATCGCATTAGTGTGCGAGGGGCCGAAGAGCGAAGAACTCGAGCCAAATGGAATTAAAGAGGGGTGAGAAAATAGGGGCTATTGGCATACTGGTAACGCATTCGTTCTTTCGTATATTCCATCTGCTCTTCTCTACCAACCATATACCATAATTATGTCTAATATATATGTCTACGGTCGGCACGATGATAGTCGTGAGATGAACGATCGGAAAATTGAACGTTCTTCTCTTATGATTATATCGACCGGGTTGCTTCTCTGTTATTTTTTTTTATTGAATTTCCAAAGATCTTACGGGAACGTACACTTGTGTACATTTGACGACGTGAAATTGACAGAAGAATAAAAATTAACAGCGCGAATGAAAGCAATGCTGTAAAAATAAAGCCACTGGTGAAAGTAAAAGTGTCGCTTTGCAACACAGTACTTGATATAATCGTTCAAATTGTTCTCGTTATAAAATGAGATATTTTGAATATTTTATACAATATTATACAATATTGAATAATAATCAAGGTTCTAGAATATTATATGGGACAAAGTTTTGGAAAGGACATACCTCCGAATAATTTGGAATTTTGGGTACCCATGGATTTTTACTTGCTGATCACGAAGATGATAGTAAAAATACCCGCCAACGAGATTTTCATGGTCGGAACGCACAAAAACTGGTCTTGTTGAAGTTTTTCTATTTTATTGTAATAAATGTTGGTCTTAGAGAAAAATGTTTCCTACTAAAGTTGTAGCCTATAGAAAGATTGATCTTTTATGTTCCATACAAGTTTCGTCTAAAACCAATCTGTTTCAAGAAAAATGGGATAATGCTACACAAAGTACATTTTTCAAAAGTCTATTATTTTCGATATTATCTACTTACGCATTTTACCACGGGAAGGTTGCAGTTTGATCTTTAACACTATACGCATACCTAAACAACACACAACACGACAAACGAACCCAAACACACAACACAACAAACAAACCCAAACCAGAGTTGGGCGTAATTTCATTTATAAATACGAATACGAATTTATTCACATCGTGATTTTCATGTGAATATAAATACAAATTTATTCATACTTTACTTGTATTCATATGCATGCATACAAATACAATTGTATTCACAAATATGCTTAACATACAAATAAATTCACAGAAAAAATTGTGAATATTCACAAAAGATGCGAATATTTACAAAAAATCCCGTGATTTAAAAAATATTCACAAAATAAGTTGTGAATTTGTTGGTTTTTAAGGCAAATTAGAATCAAATGCACAATGATTAGATTAAAATTTACACCAAAAGTGAGTTCTTACGTATTTTGAGAGAAAACATTGCCTCGAGGCAAAGACATTTTTGCACAAAACTTTTTGTGCGAAAATATCTTTGCCTCAACACAATGTTTTCTCTCAAAATACGTAAGAACTCACTTGTGGTGTAAATTCTAATATAATTTTCGTGAATTCGATTTAAATTTTCTACATCTTGAGGAAATTCACAACTCATTTTGTGAATTTCTTCATATTTATAATGTAATATTTGAAGCTCACAACTTTTTTGCTAAATTTTCTTTGCCTCGACGCAATGTTTTCTCTCAAAATACGTAAGAACTCACGTTTGGTGTGAATTTTAATCTAATCATAGTGAATCATAGTAATCATAGTGAATTTGTCTTAAATGGGAAAAAAATCACAACTTATTTTGTGAATTTTTTTCGTATTTACAATTTTTTGTGAACAAACAAACCCAAACAAACTCCAACCTTCCCGCGGAAGTGCGTAAGAAGATAATATCGAAACTAATGGAGTTGAGCAAAATGTACTCATGGAAGCATTATCCCATTTTTCTCGAAACAGAACGGTTTTAGACAAAAACTGTATGTAACATAAAAGATTAATGTTTTTATAGGCTACAACTTTAGTGGAAATCATTTTTCTCTAAGATCGACATTTATTAAGATGAAGTAGAAAAACTTTTTAAAAAACCATTTTTTCGGGGTTTTGATCTTGAAAATCCATTTTGCGGGTATTTTCACTATCATATTCGTAATTAGCGAGTCAATGAACATGGGTACATGAAATTCCAAATTAGTCGGAGGTATGTCCTTTTCGGAACTACACCCATTATATGTAAGACAAAATAATATTAATGCTTATGGGTATGATATAATATCTAATTAGATATTGTATTTGATTGTGTAGTATTGTCAAATTCGACACAATGTTGAATATAAGTTAATATTGTTGAATTAATATATGATGTAAAATAATATCAAAATAAATATCCATCGGTAGAATTGATTCTGGGCACTTAATTTTTTTTTATTTCGCATTTATTGATCATTTTTGCGTCATAATAACTTATATTTTATATTCTCATTAAAGTAGGCTTGTGAAGGCAAACATTGAGTACAAACATTATAATTAAAAATAAAAACTTTACAGTATCATTTCGATGTAATAGAATACATACATTTTCTGCCCAAATATAAAAAAAATCTAATTTCTATTAAGAGTGTCCACAATAAATTCCTCTAGTGTAGTAAAAAAGATCCAGAGTTGCTAAAAATTCGTCAAATTTCACGAGCTTTTATAGGCACGATTTTTTTACACCTAATTTTCGCCATGCAATTTTTATCAACGTCACTGTTTCCTTGGCAATTTCCGCGTCACGATTATTCCACCAACGTGGCTTTTCAAACACGCGTCACATGGACACGTTGCGAAAGAAAAATAAAACCACCCCTCCAGAGAGCGCTGTTTGCACTGCAATGTTTACACTTCTAAATTATCCACTTCATGAAAAAAAAAAAAAATGAAAACTACGGAAAAGCGAGTATTTTAACAGTTGAATTTTTTTTATACGTGCAACCGCTTTTCTCTCGAGGTTTGAGGGGCTCTGTAAAATTAAACTTTCAAAGCAACAGTCACGCGGATCGAAATAAAAAAAACTAGCTCCGAGGACTTTGAAACTCATTCTCGTGACGTTTCGAGCTGCAACTTCACACACGCGCAAACACACACACACACGGTGTGTATTCTAGCGAAGGCAAAACTTTTGCCAGCTGCATTGGCACTCTCGCGGACGCACAGTCTCGTACGAAAATGTCGAGTTTCATGCAGTCGCCGTATGGTAAATAGCTCCGAGATTCGGTGTGCTCAGCAAAGAAACGTGCAATAAGAAAAATATAAGGGTAAAGAAAAGCCGGGCCCCGGAGAGAAATATCTGAGATTCGCGGCAACTTTTCCGCGTGGAGGATTCTGCCGATATAGCTCAGAGCCCAGACCATTATCCGTCAGCAACGTAAGCTCGCAGATGTTCTTACCACGATTGATCCTATTACGATCGTGCCTCGCGTATGCACATGGACACGCGTATACGTTTGTGTATATATATATATATATATATATATATATATATATTCATCACGTAGCCCGATGTAACACTTAAAGCGTCTGGGTATACATTTTTACGATTTTACACACGCACAGATTCATTCCAAGGTTTTTAACATATTTTTGTACGAAATGAGAATGAAAAATTCTTATTTTGTATCAATGGTCACGGAAATAATTCGACGAATGAAAATATTCGTCGAGAACGAATTACCCGGAATTATTATGTGAATTATTAAGCCCCGAACTCTTAAAAACTCAGCACATTCAATTTTTAATGGTTTTTGTTTTTAAATCCGGGAAAAATGAGAGTATACATTTTTTAAACTATTTGTTTTGACAAGAGGTTTTATTTCGAATATTGTGCGGTAGAGTTTTATAGACAAAAAATTTGTTCGGAAAAATTACGATTTTTATTTGCGATATTTTTTATTGAATTTTTATATAATTGGGTATATCCTCGCTATGTTATATTATAATATTGGTATACTGTGAATACAAGAATATACAATTGTATAAGAAGTAAATATATCGGGTAACAAAGATATTATCGATTATTCAGGCTATAATTCAGCGTATTCAATTTTTGGAGTAACTTTTCGTAAAACATAATAATATGCAGTTCATTCAATGGTCAATATATGCAGGAACGAAAATTATTATAAATTATTCGGACACTGATTTAGCATATTTATCTTCAACAATGGCGTTTCGTCACATTTCTTTTTTCGTTTTCCTTCACGAGGTCTTTTTAAAGTTATCTGTATTGACAAGAGATTTTTTTTTCGAATATTTCGTGGCAGAGTTTTATGTAAAGAGTTTTTCGAAAAAATTACGATTAAGATTATCATAAGCGATATTTCTAGATTTTTTAATCGTAATTGGATATGAATTTACTCACATAAATTAATACTGGCGTTATAAATTCATTATATTATATTATAACACTTATGTACTGTGTATATACTAATATACACTTGTATAAGAAGTACACATATCCAGTAAAAATATATCATCAATTATTCAGGCTCTAATTTAGCGTATTCACTTTAAAAGTAACTTTTTGTAAAATATAACAATATGCAATTTATTCAACGGTCAATATATGCGGGAAAGAAAATTATTATAAATTATTCGGGCTTCAATTTAGCATATTGATTTTTAACAATGGCTTTTCATCCCATTTCTTCTTTCGTTTCCCTGTACGAGGTCTCTTTTTGGTAACGAAGGTCGTCGTACGACTATGAAAGAGAGACCCTGAACGGGCAGAGTCCATTTCTCCCGGAGTCTTCGAGGCCACACGAGCATTACGAGGTCGTACTTTCCAAAGCCCATGGTCTTCGCATCGCCGCAGAAACGAAATGACATACCATCATTCCGACTCCCAAAAATTCCGTCATAAAAAGCGCCAAAACGAGACGCGAGGAAATTTCGATTGTAAATTAATTTTTTTTTTCGTCAACTATTCCAACGGATTAAGGGAATTTTCGGAAAATTAATTTGGATCAAGGGATTAACGAAAAATTTCAAAAAACCTTTTTTTTTTTTTATTTTATTATCTAATAGTACAATATGTTTAAAATATTTTCCCAGTTTTAAGTAAATCGGAGTAAAAGTCTAGGAGAGAGAGAGAGAGCCTTTGGGAATTCCCTCCGTTGGGAAAGACCGGCCGGGAGCGACGCAGGTATATCGCATTTTTTCCAAAACACTATTTTTGAAGTCGGTGGACACGATTTCTCAAAAATAAATGCACCGATCTTATTGAAATTTTGCACACTTCTTCAAAATAGCCTTGACTAGTGATTGAACGAAGTTTTTTTTCGATTTCAACTAATTTTATAAGGCTATACGTAGTGTAAATTGTACCAAAACAGAAAAATTCGGTTTTTTAATTTAAGATAAAGCTATCATGAGTTATCCTGACCACCACGAGGACACTTTTTTTGAGGGGTCTCCGGAAATCAGGTTCCACCGGTTGAATTTTCCAAATTTTTGGATGAACATTTTTTTTATACATTGTTAAAATGTTGCTCTTTTATGTGCTTAACATTTTGAATAAAATAATTTATGTTCTATATTTTTTTATAAATAGTGAAAATATGCTTCTTTTTTACTTCGAAACCCAGGTAAAACGTCCTTAAAAAAATACGAAAAACAGCGTCGACCAGGCTGTGATTGTGCTTATTTATTCGATCACGTAGCAGATAGTATGTGCCGCGAATTGTGATTTTTTTTCGGAAGTTACTACCATTTTAAGGTGCCATGAAACATTTACAAAAAAAAGCCTGTGGTTCGTTCGTAATTGTTTTTTTTTCACAAAAAATCACTCAATAAGCGTAACAGCCATTCAAAAATTCAATTACCGTCCATTCCCCAATACCAATCGTAAAATTATCACTCAATTATCCCATTCCTGTCACGATTTATTGGCAGAAAAGATCGCGGTGAATTTTTCCTCTCCCCAGAATACCGAGAATTCTCGAAATTTCACGAGATCCTCATGAAAAATAAGTCACGAATTTCACGAATTAAGTATACAAACGTCCGGTGGGACACATGCCGAGAATTTTGTACGTGTAGCTCGGGGAAGATAATTGCCGCGCGATGGAGGAGGGAGAGAGAGAGAGAGAGAGAGAGAGAGAGAGAGAGAGGCGAGGGGAAGCGCGAAACGAGAATCGCTTATTCGGTAGGTCTCTCGTGCTTCTGGTACTTTGCCAATGCTTGAAGCATAAGATTCGAGTGAAGGGTGGCAAGAGGTGGAAAAGGTTGGTAAACGCGAGAGGCGGCAGTATACTGGTCAAAGACCAAAAATGGGGGCGGGAGAGAGAGAGAGAGAGAGAGAGAGAGAGAGAGAGAGAGAGAGAGAGAGAGAGAGAGAGAGAGAGAGAGAGAGAGAGAGAGAGAGAGAGAGAGAGAGAGAGAGAGAGAGAGAGAGATCCTAAATACGAGAGTGTACGAAATAAATTTTTCGTAACGTATCGCCGCAATTTCACTGAACAATTTATCCTCTCGCGTATCACAAAAGTTTGTGAGGGCCGGGAAGACATGGCAAATTATCAGGCCAACACCTGGAGCCAAATCGGTTGTCGATTACTTCAAGTTTTATGTACAAATTCTCAGCTCGAATTGAACGTTTTTATAACTTTTATTGGGCCGTTATTTCGAAAGCGTATTTTTTTTAGAGATTTTTCGATTTATTTTTAAAGGAAATATTTCTTCACCTTTTTTGAGACTTAGGGTACTTTTGGCTGTAACATGGTTTTTTCTACTTTTTAAAAATTAATCTTTAAAAATAGCGGAGGAATGACACGGTCTTCGAAACTGCATTTTCGAAACTGGCGTGACGTATAGCTAAAAACGAATCGACCAATTTTGATGAAATTTGGTATAAACCTTATGAACCTTATTGTCTAAAATATGAACCTAAATGTTGTTGAACATTTTCAATAAGTATCATTTAATAGTAAAGTGTAGCTATTTTTTTTCGAAAAATTAAATCTATTCGTTTCAAATCGTACCATATCATGGGTTTTCAATGTTTCTCACTTTTTCTTGGTTCATATTCTGCGTATGAGTGTTAACGAAAGAAAAATCTTCGTTAATTTTTTTTAAGCCTAACCCCGCCGACGCTACGTGTCACGCCGTCTGACAATGCCCGCCGCAACCCGCTTAGAGAACCGCGCCCTACCTTCGCGATTTTCAAAGATCAATCATTTAAAAAATACCACGTAACAGCTAAAATCAGTAATGAAAAATAGCCCACGTCTAAAAAATGATGAAGAAATCTTTCCCAAAAAATCATGAAAATCAGCAATTTTTTCCTCGCCTAAAGCTCCCCCCTCTCCTAAAGCTATCCCCCTCTCAATGACACCAAATCTTTGGTGAACATTTCACTTGCGAATGTCCCAATCAGCGTATCGCAAAATAAGTGGGACATTTTGGTGGCTAAGATCCGTTGAAAGAAATTCGACAGAGTCGAAAATGTTCTTCATTGCAGTCCAACGATGCAAACTTCGATCCCGTCTCCAAATTGTGCTCCAAAACGTTTGGTGGAAAAAACATGTTGAGGCATTTTGGTAGCTGAGATCTGGTAAAAGATATTTGACAAAGCCAAAGAAAAGTCTTCGTTGCACTCCAAAGATGCAAATTTCAATACTGTTATCAAAGTGTACTCCAAAATGATGAACGTCCCCATCAACGTTCGTCATACTCGTGGGCGTAATGAGAAATGTTGGTCCCCCCAAAAAAAGTTAACCACCACATTGCTCCCCCAACTGAAAGACCACATTCCCAAAACTACATTTCTTTCGACTTATTCCGCATTATTGTGTGAAAACGCACTAATGAACGATAAGTATACCTAAATGCAGCGTACTGCATAGAAATGTATATTAGAGGAACAGTATGTAGGTAGGACTAGTAATAGCGCGTATACACGTGTATAGCCGTACGAGTTAGTGCAGTCGAGGGGCAAATATGTGCTCGAAAGAGAAGCCAAGGAGCACGTTACATATCCTTTGTCTGCGCGCGTGGTTGGTAATCCACTGTGGTTTTTCGTTCTCGCTTATTCATTCTCGTATATACGTAAATACATACATGCATTCATACTCAATATACATGTAGATGTGTATGTATACATGGGAAAAGGTCGTGGTGGACCCGTTATATCTATGCAATGCTGGCTATCCGCACAACCGGCAGCTTTGAGGACGGCTCTTAACTTCCTTCAATGGCTCTTTCATTTTCGGGCCTGGATAGCTCTTGAAATAACCTCAAGCTGAGGTCAAATGGTACTTAAAAAGTTAAAGTAATCCTAAGTTAAGTAAATAACTTGAAAAAGTTTTGAAAAAAGTTGAAGTATAAATGGGTAAAATAACCTTAAGTAAATCAACTTTGAAAAGATTTAAAAAAGTTGAAGTGAAAAAGGTAAAATAATCTTAAATTAAGTACAGGCCACTGTAGAAAATTTTAAAAAGCGATTTTTTCTTTTTTCTTAAAAGATGCCTTAATATCTTGAAAATAACATATTCAAAGGATTAAGGTGGGGAAAATGTCTAAATACTTCTATTTTGGATTTTAACCTCAAGTTGCGGTCAAATAGTAGTTGAAAAGTTAAACTAATCCTAAGTTGAGTAAATTAACTGGGAAAAAGTTTTGAAAAAAGTTGAAGTAAAAGTAGGTAAAATAACCTTAAGTAAATCAAGTTTGAAAGGCTAAAAAAAATTGAAGTAAAAAAGGTAAAAGAATCTTAAATTAGGGGGTAAGGCCACTGTAGAAATATCGAAAAACCGATTTTTTCTTCTTTCTTAAAAGATGCTTTAATATCTTAAAAATTGCGTATTCAAAGGATTAAGGTGGGCAAAAGGTCTAAATACTTCCATTTTGAATTTTGGCGGAGCCCCTCTCAGTCCGATGCAATCCGTACCGAAAACTTTAAACGCGTTTTTCTCGAAACTACATTTTTCAAATCGGCCGGACTCATAACTCGAACAAATCTTGACCGATTGACTTGAAATTCTAACTGTACATTCACAATTACATTCTGCATAGAATGACGTAGGATTTTCTCCATATATTACATGGTTTTTTTTATAAACAATTTTCGGACGATGTTTTTCTTAGAATTTTGAGCTTTTATTTAAAAAAAAACGCGTTGTTTTTGCAAAAATCGATATATCAAAAAAATCCTACGTACTTCTGTAGCTATTCATATGTATAATCGAAAAAAAATTAATTCACTGTAAATTAAAAATTGCAGTTGCCGTTGGTTCGGCCGCGCGCCTATGAAAAAAAGGCTTCGTCGAAGAAAAGCTGTGCAGCCGCCATTATGTTTTGTATTACTTTGAAAAAAATTGTTTATACAGTTTATGATATGTACAATAAAGGACCTTTTTCAGAATTTTGATTTATTCCATTGTCCCGCTAAAAAAAATCCCAAAATATACTTATTTTTTTTCCCGCTTCAGTGGCCTTACCCCTTAAGTAAATTAACTTTAAAAAGTTTCAAAAAAGTTTGCGTAAGACAAGGTAAAATAACCTTAAGTTAAGTAAAATAATGAAGTGAAGACATTTTTTAAATACAATTTTTTATTGCATAGTTTTTATACCCTCGGTCTATACTTCCATTTGCGATAAACATTTTATGAAAATGAAAAAAATTAGGAACACTTTTTAATATGTCGACATAATAGAAATTCGAAACAAAATTAAATAAAATTGTTGTAAAAAATAACTTAAAATGTTCAATTTTGAGAAAGTCAGCATTCGAAATTCGTCCTGATGACCCAGTGTTTCACCGGAAGTTTGAAAGTCGTATCTCAAAATTTATCTGTCCGTTTCATTTAGAATCCGGACGGCGCAAGAATTACATTTTCTGTCATACGACCGGAAGCTTTTTTTAATACATTTGTCCATTTGTTAATAACAAATTATTCAAGTTGGTTTTAGGTCGGAAGTCGAACTTTCTACAGCTTGGCATTTTTGTGATGTTCAAAATTTCGATAAAGTATCCGGTTGCACGAGAGTTTTATTATTGTTTCCATATAACCCGAAAAAACCTAAACGAACGCAATCAAACTCAAAATCTACCTGTCCGTTCCACTTCGAATTCGGACGGAGCGTAATTTACAACATTTTCTATTGAATAACCGAAATATTTTCGACGTTCATCCCTTAGCTGACAAAAAATGATTAAAATTGGTTTTTGGTCGAAAATCGAACGTTCCACAGCATGGCATTAAGGTAATTTTCAAAATTTCTTAAGGGGTTACTCCCACTTGCGATTTTGAAAAAATCGATTTTTTTTATTGCATTTTTTTGAAGTATAAGTATCTGAGAATGTGTCCTGAAAATTTCAAGTCGATCCGAACAAAATTGACTGAGATATGAGTGTTGAAAGAGAAGAATCCGCGTTGAAAGAGCGTTGAAAGAGAAACTTCAAACGCGTTTTTCTCAAAATGGCATTTCTGAAGTCGGTGACCAAGATTACTCGAACACTAATGAACCGATCTTCTTGAAATTTTGCAGGCTTATTTAATACATAAAAATGTAGTCTTTAATCGTTCGATTTTTTTTTTCGAAAAAAATGGCCGTTTTATAGCCAAAAAACGGCCGTTTTTTTTTCGTTAAAATCGAACCATTAACTTTGACTGTCCGCCATTTTGTGAAAAATGGATATTTTTTAAAATCCTTCGATTAAAGACTAGTTTATACTTATATTTGACTAAATCCATCCGCATTTTTTTTTTCAGATGATCCACTTCGCCACAATGTTGGTCACCGCAAACCGTGTATATAAAAACATTATTTCATTGACGGCCATTTGCCACTAAACAATGTAATATTTTTCAAAAAAAAAAATTACTGAAAGTTCTTCAAGATGTGTTCTTTAAGATGGTATATTGATCGATTAAAAAAGTTTTGTAGTGTTCTTTAAAAAAATTCATGAAAAAGGCCTTTTTTGCGCTACCAGTGGGGGTAACGCTTTAAATGTACCCGGTCACACGAATTTTGGAGACACCCTTTAGAAGTACGTTTTTTTAATTTTTCATCTGAACTGAATTTTTAATTTGTGATTTCTCCAGTTGCCAGAAGCCCCTCCACTGATGTGGCCAAACGCCGGTACTTTCTTTAAATAACAACAACTTCATTGTTTATCAACATTTGTCGATAAGAAAAAACCTCCAGCTTAGCAAGACTATGAATCAACTGTGTGTAAAATCCCGACCTCGTCATTCGAATGCTCCCATCAGAAAAAAATCTTGCATATTGACCAGTTTTTTGAGCCTAGTCAACACGAATACGCCTACACCGTCATCAAGTCGATTTTAAAGCCATCGGAGGCCGACGTAACGTCGAGTATTGGGATATATGCCCATTATGAGGTCGGTTCCCGACTTCGAATGTCTTTGAAATCGCCTCTCCCCCGTATATGTGTATTCATCCGCACGGGAGGGGCTGAAGAAACTGTGCGGAGCGTGGATAACATGCCGAACGAAACACCAGATGATGTCTGTCGCGTCTGTGTGAGGTGCGCATACATATATGATATTCTGACCGCGTGCGCGTGCGCAAGCGCATATGCGCAACGAAACCTGGTTTCTCGGGGCTCCGTGGCCTCTCGTCGTCGTACTCTCGTGTCGCTTTTGCTCGGTCCCAGCAATGCTGGCCGTTCGCTTGCCTCCGGATATCGAGAGGAAAGAGGAGACCGAGCCTCGTGAACGAACAAGAAGAAGAAACGACTCACGGAAACGTGCTTTCTGAGCGTCTTCACAGCGAAAAAGAGAGAGAGAGAGAGAGAGAGAGAGAGGGAGAGACAGCTGGAGAGTGAGAGGTTGTACCTCTGCCATCTCATCGGCGGCGGAGCCACCAAACGGAGCGAAAATAAAAGAAAATGAAGTATAGGGAGATATATTGCCACCGCGCAATATAAGACGAATAATACGAGAGACGATGTACCGTATAAAATTTGAACCTTGATCAATATATTGCTCGTGTTTTTTTTGCTCCTTCCCTTCTTCCAACGAAATTCAGTATTACGTTGGCAAAATTGTTCTCGCGAAAGTGTACATGGTATCGTTGATCGGCATTTTGGATGGGTTGATAAAGGAACGAGAAATACTTTATAGCAATGACAATTTCTGTGTAAACCGTAGAAAAAATAAATAAATAATAGATACCTATTATAATAATATATTATTATGATAACATATAATAATTATTATTACATGTATAATAATAATATCAATAATAATACAGAAAAACGTATTATTATTATATGATATCATGCATAATATAAAATAATATAAAATAATAAAAAAAATATGATTAATAATCACTATTGCATATATAACAATAATAATAGTAATGATTATAATACAGAAAAAGTAATTATTGTAATATGATAGAATTACACATAACGTATGATAGTAAGAAAATAATAACTAGCGGATGATTATTATTACTAATACGTTATGATATCATTGTTATGATAATAACGGTAATTAATCATGTGGAAAGAAAAAAGCGATAAATAGGAAAATAATATTTTTTTTATAATAATGATAATAAGTACAATTTCACTGTCAATGGAAAGTAATTGTTGTTACTATAAATCGTTCTAATAATAACTGTCATTACTATGAATAGTTATTATAGCTATTGCTATAACAGTTATGGTGAGTACTATAAATCGTTCGAAGAATGACTGTTATTACTATACATAGTTAATATGGTCATTACTATAACAGTTATAGTTGATACTATGAATAGTACTAGCAAGAATTGTTATTACTATAAATAGTACTAAAAATAAGTGTTGCTATCATAAATAGTACTAACAATAAGTGTTGTTACCATAAATAGTATTAATAATAACCCCTAGTACTATAAATAGTAACCAATTATAATGACTAGTAATGAGGAGTATCAACACTAATTGTTATTACTGTAAATAGTATTACCAATAACTATTATTACTATAAATAGCACTAACGATAATTGGTATTACTATAAATAGTACTACTAACAACTATTATTACTATAAAGAGTATGAACAATAATTGTTATTACTATAAGTGGTACTAACAATAAGTGTTATTACTACAAATGGTCCCAACAATAATTGTTATAACTATGCATAGTAATGACCGTTATTGTTATTACTATGCATAGTAATAACAGTTATTGTTGGGACTATTTGTAGTTATTGCAAGCATTATTTATAATAACAACAGTTTTAAATAGTTATTATAGTAATTACTATAACAGTTATTGTTGGGACTATTTGTAGTTATTGTAACTATTATTTATAGTAATAACAGTTATAATCAGTTATTACAGTAATTACTATAACAGTTAGTATTAGTACTATGAATAGTACTGACAATAAGTGTTACTAATAGTACCAACAATAGTTGTTATTGCTATAAATAGTAACTCATTCTAGTCACTGGTAATAAATAAAACTAACAATAATTGTTATTACTATAAATAGAAATAACCATAACAGTTATTACTGTAAACAGGCCATAGATAAATTGTTATTACTATAAACAGTACTAACAATAATTGTTATAACTATAAATAGTAATAACCGAAACAGTTATTACTATGAACATTCATTACAAAAAATTTTATTACTGTACACAGCAATAACAATTAGTAACAATTGTAATAACAATGAATGTTATTACTATACAAAGTAATAACAATTATTGTCAATACTATTTGTTTTATAAAAGTTAATCCACGCAATAATAAACTACGTAAAACTGTCCGCATTTTCGTTGTTGCTATGAAAAAATGGCAATAAAATGCGTGCGGGAAAATAAATAAATATACATGTGTATATAATATATATATATATATATATATATATATTAGATAAATCACCTTTGACGCGAGTGTCGATCATTCCTCGTAGCACGAGAATGAATGAGAACAGGCCGAATCCTCGGGCGTGTTTCCATATCGGAGCAGCATCGAGTATATCCGCTCGCCCGATGCCTCCGATCGTATAATTTCTTTATATATTGTTCACTCCGATTATTAGATTTTTAATCCTGTTATCTCAGCGGGATGATGTCCGCGGCTGCGACGAGCACAGAGCGCCTCACTCGCACTCTCTCGCTCTCCCTCTCACTCGTGGCGCCGTAATCAATTCCACTTTACGAAACTCCATACACTGTACGTATACAGAACCGATACACATACAGATATACGTACGTGTGTGCAAGTGCACGAATAATACACTGAATATATATATATATACACTATATACTACATATATGTATATATGTATGTATATATCACATATAGAAACTCACACGCGTCACACAGATAAGGATTCACGAGCACAATAATCGTGGGGAATTGTGACCAAGACGGGCTTGGCGCATCACTCGCGTCGCGTTACACGTGTGTACATATGTACGTTTATTTTTTCTTTTCGCCTTCATGCACGGATACATGTATGCACGTGTGGGTGTACGACACTCGGGGAATCAAACTGAACCATTCTCACTTGTCATTCCATCGATATCGATACTCCTCGATATCACCAATCGAGGACGATGGTGAAGAATCGAACGAGTACACACGGAAGCAAGTGTACGACACTGGGGGGATTTTTACAAAACGACGGGTATAGATGTACAGGCGCGCGATGGGGTCACGCAGAAGAGGCGAAAAGTATGAGAAACGGGTCGGGGGGAGGAGCGGAAATGGGAAAAGAGTACCCGAGGT
>OY723390.1:28679059-28742989 GCA_963210295.1 Ophion ellenae | reverse complement strand
CTTTAAATTCAATGCCCACCCGAGTCTACGCCAGTTGCGACGAGCTATCCGTATCTCTCTTGGTCTCGCTCGCACCTTTGTACATATACAGGCATATGTACATAGCTATGTACATGCACACACACACATACGTACTTTCATACTCATAGACACACACGCACCCATACACACACATATGTATAAATGTGTGCAATACAGACGACTTGACTACCCCAGGATTCTACCTGCTCTTCACCCCGGTTACTGGTAGGGTCGCTGTGTTTGTCGACATAGGGATCCAACACAGACGTATAGAGAGGGAGAGAGCGAACAAGGGTAAGAGAAAGAGAGACAGAGAGAGAGAGCGAGAGAGAGAGAGAAAGGGAGAGAGATGGAGACAGAACGAGCATGGGTAAGAGAAAGAGAGAGCGAATGGTAGATACTACCAATACTTGGCTTGACGTTTTTCATCCTTCTCTCCTTTATTGGCTCTTATTGTGTAGCTTCTCTCTTCTTGTTTCTCGTTCCTATACTTTCCTTCTCTCTTTCTTTCGTGCTCTCCCTTTCTCCACCTCTCTCTCTCTCTCTCTCTCTCTCTCTCTCTCTCTCTTTCTCTTTCTCTGTCAGTGCGATTTTCTGCTTCTGCATAGCACTCTCTTTATTTCTTCCCATCTCAGTGTGTATTTCGTTCCCGTTTTCTCTGTCCCTTTCTCTCCCTCTCTCTCTTTCGCTCTCGCTGTCTTGCATGCACTTACGTACAGATCTCGTCGTGCTAGAGAGAGGGAGCGAGAGCTGCAGAGGAAGAGTGGCGAGGAGAGAGAGGGTGGCTCGAAACGAGAGGGTGTGAGGGTTAGAGAGAGAGAGAGAGAGAAAGAGAAAGAGAGAGAGAGAGAGAGAGAGAGAGAGAGAAGGATAGAGATTTTCCTCTATTTTCTTCCCTTTTGCTCTTGCCAGCTTTCCTCGTCAGACACATACGTTTTCTCACCTCGCACATTGCTAGCTTAACTGTCGAGCCGCCCCCGCTGGGCGATAGAACGCGTGCGCAGCTCACAACCCCTGGTAACACTCAACTCACCTCTCTCTCTGTCTCTCTCTCTCTCTCTCTCTCTCTCTCTCTCTCCCTCTTTCGCACTCACTCTCTAGAGTGCAGAAAAGCTCGACTTCCTACTTTAGCTTTTTCCACGCTTCCAACCCCATGTAACGTGTTCCCTCCGCTGGACGTAAAATCCCGGAGGAAAATTAGATCACGGAAATATCACGAAACAGATACGCGATTACTTTACGACGGAGATTGGCACTTTTCGTTACCTTCTAGAATGCATTTTAACTTAATCTTCTCAATAACGCATGTATTATTGTAAAAGACAGTGGTCAAAGGGTCCCAACATTTTGTCGATAAACATAGGGCGAAGAGTTCGTGCCGCAAAAGGTCACTGTCGTATTGTTATTGAGGGGAGTGCATAAGCTTGAAATTATGAAAATACGATTTTGGTTATTGTATGGTTTTATTGTCCCGGGTCTTAACTATTAATTTGAAATCAAATTTGGTAAAAATAACAAAAATTTACCGAGCTATGACGATTTTTGTGAAGTCAAATCGCTCACTACGGTCTGGCGAATTGTCGCCTTTTTCTTTTGCGCTTTCATCGAAACTATGCTTTATGAAACGTCGGAAGTGGTGTGTCAAAATTTATTCATCCGATTCAATTCAAATTCGGGCAGAGCATAGTTTATAACATTTTCTATCGTATGACCGGATGATTTTTTGATGTTTTCATCTATTTGTGCAATAATAAATTATTAAAGTTGACTTTTTCGGTCGAAAATTTTTATTTTCAAAATATCAAATAAGTATACGGTCATGTGAAAGCTTTATTATTATACAAGAAGTATATTTTTTAATTTGGGATCACCTAAATTATCAGAAATACCAACACCCATTGCCCATGCAGCAACTATGGCACTTCGTTTAAATAATTATAACTCCATTGATTATCAATATTTTTGAATAAAAAAGAACTCAACCGTGGCTAGACTATATATTGATTTCGTGTAAAATCCCAATCTTGTCATCGCGATACTCTCATCAGAAAAAGTATTTAAAATCGACCTGCTGTCTGAGCCCCAAACTCAAGCAAACCTGTTAATTGGCATAATAATTACGTCTAAGCCTTTTTACAGTAGCATCGGAATTGCACATGTCCCGAAAACATGATTAATTCCAAGCAAAACACTTAAGGGGGTATACCTCTGCATGCATACCTCAGCATGCAGTTTTTCAGGAGAAAAATAAGGTTTTCTTTGGAGAAGCTGACATTTGTCGTATTTTTCGAAATTTCGAAAAGTGGATCGTGAACCCATAGCCAGTTGGATATATTTGAAGAATTTTTTTTCCGTTTTCGTTTCAGATTACATTTGAGCCTGGTAGAGATCCCGCCATTTCGGGCTTCGCCGCTGGAGGACTGCAGCGCCAACTGCAGTACCTCGAACACTTTGAAATATTTGCTTCCGAAAAAATTACATTGTAAACACAAATATGCGTACAAAATGCTGGGAAAAAATTAATTTATTCCAACCAATTTGTTACCAGAAAAAAATTCATCATTCTGACCCTTCAAATTGGGCCTCCAAAGAGGGATACTCCGTTAACGGAAAGGACATTGTTGCGAAACGCTTTTATTTTAGTGCCAGAAAGTCGATACTCGCGGTTCTATATCGGTAACGAGTGTGTACGACCTCCATACCGGGACACTTAACCTTTTTTCCTCTCTCGTCTCGGAAAAATGTCGCGAAGATTGCAAACAGCCGAGAAATAATTGACACTTACGGTCGTTTTTTTTTCGTGTCCTCGCGCCCGAAAAAGAATGGAAATCGCGCTCTCTAAGCGCGACACTGGAGGCTGGAAGCGCTGCTCTTTAAACATTGCAGAAACGTATCTCACTGGATGTCATAATAACGAAGACACTTTGTCACGATTATGCTCGCGCCAAGCTTCACCACGAGCCTTCCCCTTATTTATCATTCGATATACATATGTATCTATAAAAGGTTTCATACTAGGACCAATTTCTTGCTCCGGTACCTAAAGGAACATTTGTCACTTGCGAGGACGATCCCGATATTTTTTTTGCCACGGAGGTACAAAACTGTACTGATCCAAATTTTAACAGTTTTGTACAAGTGTTATTATGAGGATGTGATTCAACATCGCTCAAAGGTTTTTGGGAGGATGGCTGAAAATATCACAGACTTCCATGGAAGTGTACATTTGAATAAGATTAAGAATATATGTAGGCATTGTGTGCATAATCTCACGCATGAAAACGATTAATAAGTCAATAATAACTGGAAGACAATCAATCAATTTTTAATGCAAGATTCAAAACTATATAGGAAAGTTATATAAACTGGAAGATAAAAGTCTCCCCTTGCTATCCCTCGCCCTCCTTCGCCGTCACCCGCCTTCTCTCGCCCTCCCTCGTCGTCCCTTGCCTTCACTCGCCCTCCCTCGTCTCCCCTCTCCTTCACTCGTCTTCGCCCGCCGTCGTTTGCCCTCCCTCGCTTTCTCTCGCTCTCCCACGCCTTGCCTTACGTTCCCTTGCCCTCCCCCGCCACCTCTTGGCATCCCTCGTGTCCTCTCTGGTTCCCTCGTCTTCCCTCTCCTGCCTTCGCCCTCTCTCGCGTTCCCTCGCCTTGCCCTCCCGCGCCTCCTCTCGGCATCCCTCGCGTCCTCTCTCGTTCTCTCGTCTTCCCTCGGCATCCTTTGCGTCCTCTCTCGTTCCCTCATCTTCGCTGGCATGCCTTCGCCGTCCCTCGCCCTCTCTCGTGTTCACTCGCCTTGCCTTGCCTTGCCCTCCCTCGCCTCCTCGCGGCATCCCTCGCGTCCTCTCTGGTTCCCTCGTCTCTACTCGCCTGCATTCGCCCTCCTTTGCCCTCTCTCACGTTTCCTCGCCTTGCCTTGCCCTCTCTCGCGTTTCCTCTCCTTGCCTTGCCTTCCTTTCCCTCGTCTCCTCTCGGCATCCCTCGCATCCGCTCTCGTTCCCTCGTCTTTCCTCGCATGCCTTTGCCCTCCCTCGCCTTGCCTTGCCCTCCTTCGTCTTCCCTCGCCTGCCTTCGCCCTCTCTCGCATTCCCTCGCCTTGCCTTGCCCTCCTTCGCCTTCCCTCGGCATCCCTCGCGTCCTCTCTCGTTCCCTCATCTTCGCTGGCATGCCTTCGCCCTCCCTCACCCTCTCTCGTGTTCACTCGCCTTGCCTTGCCTTGCCCTCCCTCGCCACCCCTCGGCACCCCTCGCGACCGCCCTGGTTCCCTCATCTTTACTCGCCTGCATTCGCCCTCTCTCGCTCTCTCTCGCTTTCCCTCACCTTGCCTTGCGTGGCCCTCCCTCGTCTTCTCTCACCCTCCTTCGCTCTTTCTTGCCGTCCCTCGTCACCCTTTCCCTCTCTCGCTCTCCCCCGCTATCCCTCGCCGCCTCTCTCGTCCTCCCTCGCCAACTCTCGCCCTCCCTCGCTATCCCGAAAAAGTACGCGAGAAATGGCTACCAAAAATTCTCTAGATCTACCAAAATCCTCTTCCCTAACCTACTTAAAACCCTTAATCGGTTATTAGACAACGAGTTATAGCATACCTAGAAAAAGCCGAATGTCACCGTGAAACTGTAAGTTGTATATTTCAATTACATCAACATTATCGAAATATATATATATATCTCCGTTTGTTTTTCATTGTTCCAATCGCATGCTGTCCATCTCAGCTACAATTCACAAGAAGGCTGACCCTCAAGACGGTCCCGGTATTCATCCATTCAAAAAAATGCTGGACCTGTTTAATCCCTATACACAAGGCATACAAAGTTTTTCACTATTCCTTTTATTAATCTCAAATTCATATATGCAACGCAAGCACCGATAAATATGAAAATATCTCCGAAACTCTACCGCATCGAGAAGAAATTGTCGAGACGAAAACTCATAATAAATCCAGCGCTAAAAAAACAATGAATTCACCAAATACATTTATCGAGAAAGCAAGAACCGCTGGAATGAAATTTCGCGAAACGCTGAGATGAGCGGATGGGAAGAGCTCCATTAATAAATAATAGCCTTGCCATATTTGCATATAAGTTTACAATCATAAATGAAATATAGGAGTGTCCAACACGCACACTTCCGTCTGTACATGTATTCACATAGGTGTACGCGTGTATACATCGGCCATTACTACCTCTACTGCACATCGAGCATATACGTACCCCACACATACGTATATAACGTACTATTGTTGCTGAGCAAGGCAATCACGGCGAAAGCGATTATCGTTTGCGGTATAGCTTACAGACGTACCTAAACTACTACATACGTAGGCATATATCTCTATACACATATATACGTATATATATATATATATATATATATATATATATATATATATATATATATATATATATATATATATATATATATATATATATCGAAAGTGTGGTTAATAGTGTAGCGTGCGTATTACAGAGGCCATATATCTATATGCAGTAAAAGCCACTGAACAGAGAGAAAACAGAGGTTTTCGCAAGCTCGTACAATAGGCGAATATATACGAGACCAGATAAGCTCGAGACAGTGGTGAGGGTGAGTGTAGAGTAGGCTAGAATAAATGGAGTAGGCTGAATGCGATTATCCTGTAATATGCTACGTACGCACACCCCCGCATACTTGCACATGTAAATATATATGTGGATGTAATTTCCACTGCATGTGTGCAAGTCTATGGAATATATGATGATAAAATTGGCGCTAAAGACGGACGAGGAAAACAGCTGAGAAAAGAAGTTAGAAAAAAGAGGTTACCGCGGATAACTGGAAAAGATAATGAGCTGGTGAACCATGAGAAATCTTGAGTCTCGGTTTCGCTGCTCGGCTGGCATCGCTTGTCGGCTATTGCGTCGCGGCTATTCCCGTTTTGCAAAGTGTGCGTATAGAACTTACTTGCCGTAGTTATGTATGTGTTTGCGTGCATATGTAAATGTATAACGGCGGTGCAGAAGCGAAATTAGAGACGTTCGGGAAAATTTTCCCCGTTTCTAGCGTTGCGTATATGGAGAGGAGTGTTATTTTATGCGTAGAATTTTGCCGCTAGGCGGGAAGGAAATAGAGCTTGAGAAAAGAAGGGGCCGAGGTGCACAGGTTGATCGACGTGGCTAGCCAAAAGTAATGTGAGATTCCATTATTTTAGTTATGTTTTTCTATGTCAGCGCGCAGTGTCAAGATTTCCGCGTTCTTGGAATTCTTTGTAATGATCTGTCTTTTTGAGATGTCAATGTCATCCTATGTGACAGGGCCAAAAAGTCGGAACTTTTTTTTTGCACAGATTGCAAAGAATGTGTGCGTGTTGTATGGACCCGGTGGACTAATGGCGAGTCAACATTTTCCTTGTGTGAAGCGTACTTGAACTTTGGAACGCGTTTTTCTCAAAAATGTTTTTCTTTCAAATTAGCTTTCGTGATATCAAAAGACTGTTGAACGGATTTAACAAAAAAATGTATGGTATAGTCAGCACATCTATAGTTCTCACCCGAAGTAGAATGATTCTGATATCTGCCATGGTTTTTTAAGGCGTTCCACTTGCAGCGCAAAAAAGGTCTTTTTCATGAATTTTTAAAAAGAAAACTACAAAACTTTTTTAATCGATCAATATACCATCTTAAAGAACACATCTTGAAGAACTTTCAGTAATTTTTTTATTGAAAAATATTACATTGTTTAGTGGCAAATGGCCGTCAATGGAATAATGTTTTTATATACACGGTTTGCGGTGACCAACATTGCGGCGAAGTGGATCATCTGAAGAAAAAAATGCGGATGGATTTAGTCAAATTTAAGTATAAACTAGTCTTTAATCGAAGGATTTTAAAAAATATTCATTTTTCACAAAATGGCGGACAGTCAAAGTTAATGGTTCGATTTTAACGAAAAAAACCGCCGTTTTTTTGCTATAAAACGGCCATTTTTTTTTCGAAAAAAAAATCGTACGATTAAAGACTACATTTTTATGTATTAAATAAGCCTGCAAAATTTCAAAAAGATCGGTTCATTAGTGTTCGAGTAATCTTGGTCACCGACTTCAGAAATGCCATTTTGAGAAAAACGCGTTTAAAGTTTCTCTTTCAACGCTCTTTCAACGCGGATTCTTCTCTTTCAACGCTCATATCTCAGTCAATTTTGTTCGGATCGACTTGAAATTTTCGGGACATATTCTCAGATACTTATACTTCAAAAAAATGGAATGAAAAAAATCGATTTTTTCTAAATCGCAAGTGGGGGTAACCCCTTAAGCTGAAAAAGTCGAAAAAAATAACGAAACTTGGAACTTAAGGTCGGAGCAAGAATTAGAAGGTCCGAAAAATGGTTTTTTTTATTGCTTACATCGACAGATAAACTATCCAAGAATATATTTACAAAGTTACAGAGGCCAACTGTAAATATTTTCGAAGATACAAGGCCAAAAGCAGAGAAGTAATTGATATTTGTTATTGATATTTCTTCCTATTGAAAACTTTGAAGCGCCTTTTCTCCAGTTTTCATTTTCACGATTTTTCCAAATTGGCGGGCGTGATAGCAAAAAAACTAAACGACCTATTGAATGAAACCAAAGTTTATTTTCTTCAGTATAAAAAAATCTTCTAAGTGAATTTAAAAAGTCGTAGGAAAAGTCTTTTTAAATCATTTTTATAGCACGTTGAAGTGTTTTTCCTAAACACATTTTTTTCGAACCTGAGAAAAGTTATAATTTCACGATTTTTTAAGCTTTTTCTTAGTTCACCCGGAAGAAAATTACATGAAAATGGAACATTCTATTGGTTTTTTTGTTTCGGTCAAGAATTACGAGCGGCACCTTTTCCGCCGATGGGGACTGCAGTGGCAAGACGCACATGGAATAGGGTGATAAATCTGCAATCATTTATTGTTTCATGATGAAATTTTTTTTTATAGATTTCGAATATACATAAAAAGATACGTCAATGTTTACTGGGCTGACTTGTTTTCTTCCCTTCTAAAAAAATTCCTGAAAAAAACGCTTTTTGGACGATCTAAAAAAATCCCGAAAAAACGCTTTTTTGGACCTCCTAATTCAGGCTCCCGCCGTAATTTTTAACACCGTGCGAAAAATTTTATTTTCGATAATTTCACTTTACTCTAGTTGCGGCGATAGCCTCAGGTCTACAAATTAAAATGCCGTTTGATTCAAATGACCAAAGCCTCCGGAATCACGGGAGCCGTCAACCAACTTGTTTTACACATGAGTTTCTTCCAAACGCTGTAAAGTCGATTCAACTCGTTATTTCCGTTTGATAAAATTCTGAGGGACTGTAAAAATGTTAATAAATGTATGGTAAAAATTTAAAGATAGTGTGTTTCAATGGTTTGTAAAAAAAAATCCCAAAAAAGCGAGAAAAAAATTCCTGTCCCATGGGATGACCCCGTTAATTTTACTTCGGTAGATAGAACCGCTAATGACTTGGAAAAAAGGGGGAAGATTGTCGAAGAAAAAAGATGTCACTATTTACTAACTAGTACGCTTCGAACTCTGATCGGGGGGCTCTCTTTGTCAATGGAATCTCACAGTACCTTCGGTAATGTGAGATTCCTTTATTTTATTCACGTATTTTTATCCCAGAGTGCAATGTCATGATTTCCGAGTTCTCGGAATTCTTTATAATAGATTGTTTGTTTGAGATGCTTTTTCCTTTTTTTTAAGCTCAATTTTGCTTCGGTGGATAGGACTGGTGATTAATTGAATAAAAAGGAAAGAGCATCGAAGAAAAGTGCTGTTAGGATTTACTAACGAGTACGCTTCGAACTCGGATCGAGGGCTTTCGCGGTTATAGTGGTTTCCTCTCGTCTTGGTACGAGGGCCTCGTGGAGAGCGAAATTGGCACTCTCGCTCGCGCGAGAGGCATTCGGCTACGATGTAATTGCTGGAAAAAAATTTGAGGGCCGAGAAAAAAGGAGCGAGACGTCCCAGAGAAGGCGAGGGAGAGAGAGAGAGAGAGAGAGAGAGAGAGAGAGAGAGAGAGAGAGAGAGAGAGAGAAGGATGGACGGAGGAAGAAAAAGGAAAATGGAAAAAATGAAGGAGCGAAGTTTCGAGCACTGGAGCATTCGACGAGCATCGAAGTTGAAAAAGTAGTAAAATTTTCAATATTTTGGAAGATTTTGCCAGTTGTTGAAAATGGAGAATCTTGATTGAGATTCTCCCACTTATTGACGAATGATTCAACAATTGATTTACCAGTTGGCCTTTTATCAACGAGTCCTTCAAGGGGTCACAGATATTGGGAAATAATTTAACTAGCTCGTCTCTTGGTAGTTGAATTTTTCATCTGCAGAGTATCGACAACCTGTCATCGAGTTTTGCCTTTGTACATGGCAGTTCTTCGGTTCGGATTGATTTGGAAATTCAATCATACCATTTCTTCTGCCGACGTATCCGTGGACAAAAACTCTTGAAGAGTGCTTTCCCTCCGCTTTTGCTATTTATATCATGAGGGCTCGATTCGCTTCGGAAATTCAATCAAATCATGTTATCCCTACGCGTTTCGTAGAGGAAAACTTTTGGAGTTTGTCTTCTCGGAATGTTCGGTAAATTTTCGTACCAAAGAGTGCGAAATATTTTGAAATTAGAGCGATTAATATTAAATACCCGAGATGTATTCAATTTAATATTAATATTATATAAACAATAAATAAATAAAATTTAATATCAATATTGAATAAATAAGTAATAAATTTAATTAAATTTAATATTAATGAATAATAAATCAATTAAATTTAATATTAATATTGGATGCCCGATTAATATTAATATTACGTTGATACGATATTTAAAAAAAGAACTGTTTTTATTTACGTAGCTTTAAAAATTCATGCAATTTGGCGTTCGAATACCTCTTTTTTTAAAAAGATAATAACAATGTTCCAAACCGTGAAATTTTTCCACGAAGAAACATTTGCATAAATGTTATCTATATGTATGTGCATACGGAGGAGACAACAATGACCGAGGGGCAGACACGAAGGCAAAGAAGAAGAAGCGTGACAAATTGTGAGGTTGCGAAGAGAATCCAATTGACCCGAGAAGCTTTCACTCGTACATTTTATCTGCTCGCTTCTACACACGTATACGTATACACATGTTTACGAAGGTTATCGCTCAACGATAATTCTCATCTGGCTAAAGTTGCGTGGTACCAATTTTATATAAACATGTCCATGGGTCATTTCAGGCCGAAGCGGCAGGTGTCCATCGCTATTTCTTCGTCCATTTATTTTGCACGCTGCAAATAAACGCTGAAAACGTGCAACATTGACGTTTCTAAAAGAATGATCGAGCCTCAACCGGCCGGCAGAAATATGGAGCCCCAAAAATACGGCGATTTTCAATATTTTTTTCTGATAAGAGTATTGGGTTTACGAGGTCGAAATTTTCCACGCAATTCATGGATGGCCTTGCCAAGTTGCAATTTTTTAAATTGAATTTTTTTATAAACGATGAAGTTATTATTAATGAAAAAAAAGTGGCGCCTTGGCCAAATGGCCAATCTGACCACTAGGGTGATCCGAAATAAAAAATATACTTTTAGTATTAGAATGAAACTGTCGTATGGCCGGATGCTTTTTCGTATTTCTTTAAATTTTGAAAATTACAAAAGTGGAAAGTTGTACAAAAATAAGTTCGATTTTCAACCAAATGGACAACTTCAATTATATTTTATTAACAAATGGATGAACACATTTAAAAATCATCCGGTCATACGATAGAACGTGTTATAAACTATGCTCTGTCCGAATTTGCAGTGAATCGTTTAAGGGATTATACACAGTAAACATTTTCGAAAAATCGATTTTTTATTTATGTTACTTTCGTAATGTACATATATTTAAGTACACACCGAGAAAATTTCTTGTCCATCCGGCGAATATTCTCGAAGTTAGACGCACATTTGTAATGACGTGTGAGAGCGTTCGAAAGTGCTTTTGAAACTTTAAGCGCGTTCTTCTCAAAACTGTGTTTTTAAAGTCGGTGAGCAAGATTTGTCGGAAACGGCTGAACCCATCAGTCTCAATTTTTAACATAATCTTTTCGAGTATGTTTTTTAGTAATTAATTGAAGGTTTTTTCTCACCGATAAATATTTTCCATTTTATAAACAATTTAAGGCCTAACATTTTTCAAAAATCGATTTTTTTCTTTGAGATGCCGCAATTTTGTCAAAAATTATTATTTTGCTTATTCCTTCGATCAATTACAAGATAATCCATTATATTAACGAAATATTTATGGTTTTTTTCATTTTAGATGATCCAGTCCAGAGATATCGTGCTCACCGCAAGACGCCCTTTTTTAGAGGTGCTCCCGGAGATCAACTATAGCAGTTTTCAAAATAATTATTTGTACAAATAAAAAATGTTAAAATACTGTTAAAAGTTACCATAATATGTGTGCAAATTTTTACGTTAATATATTTAAAGGTCTTCTCAAGAAAAATTCTTGAAAAATCGATCTTTTTGTGCCTCCTGACTGTACATAACCCCTTAAAAAACACAGTTTCGAGAAAAATGCAAAAGGAAAAAGTTTTCCGTAGCGCAGTGGGCGATTGGGCTCTTCACAAAAATCGTTACAACTCGCTCATTTTTTGAGACATTTACAAAATTTTTGTTCCAAACTGAAAAAATTCTGTTTGCGAAATTTCCAGCTCGTGCAGACTCCTAGTAAATATTAAAAAAGCCGATTTAAAAATGTTTAAGGGGTAAGGCCGCAGAAGAGTTTTCAAAAAATCGATTTTTTTTCTTCCGCTAAAACGGTGCTTTATCGTCATAAGAATAAGTTACTATCCGATTTACAGCGAGATATTTTTTTTTCACCGACTTTGAGCGTATAACGTAAGCCCACCTCTGGCACGGCCATAGAGTACCTAAAACTTTGAACGCGTTTTTCTCGAAACAGCTTTTTTTCCAATTGGCGTGACAAATAACTTGAACAATTTTCACTCGATTTACTTCAAATTTAAAAGTTATGTTCCTAATTTCATTTCGCAGAGAAGTACGTACGGAATTTCTGATTAATCGAAAACTTTTCATTTTATGAGCAGTTTTATGCGAAATTTTTCACTGAAAATTCATTCAAATACCTACAACTTTTGAATAAAACAATATTTTTTAATTTCCGTACGTACTTCTCTAGATATTCTAATGTAGATTGACGAGAATTTTTGTTTTTTGTTCTAGGTAAAAAATTGTGGATGTTAATGTCACGCTGCGGAGCGCCTAAAAAAAATAACAAAATAAAATATTAGTAGTCGATCATTTTGCACATAAAAAAAACTAACAGCTTGATATTCATACTAAATAGATGTGTAATTAATCTTATGATTGAATCACTTTTTCATACGAAAAAAAATCGTTAAATTCGCACATGATTTTATACCCGTTACTGTGGCGTAACCCCTTTATTTATCAAAAAGATATCCCTAACATTTACCGATATTTCTGCACTGGAAGGGAATTTTCTCCCTTCGTCGTATAAAAATGTCGTTATATTTTTCCTCAAATGCACAATGCAAGAAAACGCAACCTTTTTCCATTCTCTAGGCAAATGAATAATTGAGTTAGCACTGGACGTGGAAATAAAGAGAAAATCATATGAATTTTGGTGGTATTGTATACTTATGAAAGTGCAATTTTAGAAAAAAACTGTCATTTTCAACGTGTACTTTAATTTGATGCGCCGACTATATTCGTCGATTGTGTCTGAAATCGACCATGGATGCACATGTATCGTTGAGATATCTGTACGTGTACTACGGACGTAAACTACCGCATAGAGGACTCCCCTATAATAAAAGCGTATACATAGCGTGTAGGTAGATATGTGAGGCTCCACCATCGCGAGGTATCGCAAATCTCTCGTCGATAATGGATGAATGCTAGGAGCGAGGGATACCGCGGGTTTATGCGCCAATCGGTTACGAATAAATCACGCTTGCCTCCGCGCACGAAACTCTCCCTGCCAACCCCGTGAGATGAAAACCCCGGTGAAGTACATATAAAATGGATACGTATGTGCATCGAGAAGTAGCACCGGATATGGGCATTGATACGCAGCCATTTACTCTATAAATGTATTCATCGATTCCGATTCTTTGGTTAATACAAAAATCCATCGAACAACGTGATTCCAATAAAGAAAAAAGTAAAAACCCGTCTCCATTTTCGAATTCATTCAACGAGCCTTGGAAAAGTAAGCAATTTGTTTTTTCCAAGTACCCAATCAACTTTATTTTCAGTCGATACGAAAATTTATCCAACAATATATTGCCGATCATCTTTCCTCATTTTGAAATACGTCTCCTTGTTTGTAAAATAGTACTGGAAGACTTTTCAAATTTGTTGATATTTTTTTTACGAACAAGTTTTTTTCAATTGAGGCAGTAATCCAGTCTAGAAATTTGAAAATATCGATTTCTTTTGCGTTTTTCGATACACTTTTAAGGATATGTCCTCGAAAGGACATTTCAAAATTCCAATATTCACGCCAATAAGCGAGACCAGAATAAGATCGATTGATCGGAGCTATAGACTTAAGGATGGAGCCTGAATTAGAAGGTCCAAAAAAGCGCATTTTTGGGATTTTTTTCAAGAAGGGGAAAAACAAGTGAGCCCAGTAAACATTGCCGCTGCAGTGCCCAATCGGCGAGAAAAATGCTGCTCGTAATTCTTGACTGAAAAAAAATCGATAAAATGTTCTATTGTCATATATTTTTCTTCCGGGTGAACTAAGAAAAAGCTGACAAAATTGTGAAATTATAACTTTTCTCAGGTTTGAAAAAAAATGTGTTTAGAAGAAACACTTCAACGTGCTATAAAAATCAGTTGAAAAGACTTTTCCTACGACTTTTTCAATTCACTTAGAAGAGTTTCTTATACTGAAAAAAATAAACTTTGGTTTCATTCAATAGGTCGTTTAGTTTTTTTGCTGTCAAGCCCGCCAATTTGGAAAAATCGTGAAAATGAAAACCGGAGACAACGCGCTTCAAAGTTTTCAATAGGAGGAAATATCAATATCAAACATCAATTGCTTCTCTGCTTTTGGCCTTGTATCTTCGAAAATATTTACAATTGGCCTCTGTAACTTTGTAAATATATTCTTGGATAGTTTATCTGTGGATGTAAGCAATAAAAAAAACATTTTTCGGACCTTCTAATTCATGCTCCGACCTTAAGTTCCAAGTTTCGTCATTTTTTTCGACTTTTTCAGCTTAAAAAACCATGGCAGATATCAGAAATATTCTAGTTCGGGTGAGAACTATAGATGTGCTGATTATACCATAAAAAATCGCGGAATTATCACTTTTCTCAGGTTTGAAAAAAAATGTGTTAAAAAAAAACAATTTAACGTGCCTTAAAAATTGTTTAAAAATACTTTTTCCATGACTCTTTTAGTTCACTTGAAAGAGATTTTCATACTGAATAAAATAACCTTTGGTTTGATTCAATAGTTCGTATAGTTTTTTTGCTATCACGCCCGCCAGTGCCGTGGCAAGTGGCACATGGAATAGGCCGATAAAGCTGCAGTCATTTATTGTTGCATGTTGAAACATTTTTTAAATACATTTTGAATATACATAAAAAGATACCTTAATGTTTACTAGGCTCACTTGTTTTTTTTCCCTTCTAAAATAATTCTCGAAAGAACGCTTTTTTTGGACCTTCTAATTCAGGGTCCGGCGTTGAGAAACTTTTAAGGGAGCTAGAACTGCTTGCGGGGAACGACGAGATTCGGAAAATCATCATTTCAAAGTCGAGGAAAGTACACTTTACGGAGCAGGAATGGCCGATCAATATAACGTAAGTATAACATGTAAGTATAACCACTTAGATAGTTGCGGTTGCCTGAAATTGTGCTTAAAGCTTTAAACGCTTTTTTTCTCGAAACGACTTTTTTCAATCTGGTTGACATAAAATCTCGAGTTCTATTGAACCGATTGACTTCAAATTCGGTATGAATGTTTAGTGTGTATTCCTCTATCGTTCCTACCTCGGGCAATGCAAAATGATTATCGTTACCATTTAAAAAATAATTATCTATGAAAAAGTAGGGTGAAAAATTAACTTTTTCTCAGACAATCACTATTATATTTTTTTCCCTCTGGTGCTTGCCATAATGACATTTTTATTGATAAAAAAAATTCAGTTTTGTTTCTGTTTCAGATGTATGGAAGCTTTGGAATAATATCATTTACCTCATCTCTTTTTTTCCACACCCATATTTAGCAGCCCATAACTTTTTAAATTTTTATATTTCTGGCCCAACATTTTTTCTTTGAGTTCTTGAAACATCAATAAAAAGACTGTTAAAAAATGTATGGTAAAAATATTCATTTTTAGCAAATTCGAAAAAACACCCAAAATTTAGGCCTCTAGACTAGAATACTGCCTTAATACAAAAATTCATTCAAGATTTTTTTAAATTCTAAAAAACACCTCCATATTTTCAAATTTGATTTTTAAGCCTTGGAAAAGTCATGAACGTGGTGCGCTCTGCCCAAACGAAGTCGATAACTTCTTTTTGGTTCAATATAATAATTCCTCAATAATGAATGAAACAATAATCAAAATTCTTCTAATGTAAAGCGATGAAAAATCGCCTCTAGAATAATTGAAAAAAAAACTAAATTAAGGGGTGACACGCCTTTCTTTAAGAGGTTCCTTCCCCCCTTAAAAACGTTTTTCCGCAGGTAAAAAAAAATACGTATCTAATAGTTTTCAATGCTTTATCACTGAGTGAGTTCCAACAAAATCGAAGGCGGACACTCAGTTTTCGTTACGTTCGATAACGTTGTATCTACGAATAACTTTAGATTGAGGGTGAGAGTATCTTTTTTGGCTGTTGGAACAAGGATCTTTGATTTTATCCAGCTCTGATACAGCGGTCGGTGTCACGGCGCAACGGGAATCAACCACATTGCGTCGGATGCACCATGAGGACGAGTAAGGTATGATTCTCATTGCATAGTGATAGAGAGGGAGCAAGGAAGAGAGACGGAGAGAGGAAGAGAATAGCGGGCATAAGAGAGAGAAAGGGTGAGAGAGAAAGAGAGAGAAAGAGCGCTTTGGCACGAGCTATCCGTTGCACCCGCTGTCGGCAGTCCGTAAAATTGCCTCACCATATTGTTCCTCGTAGCGAAGTGCTCGGCGTGCTCACCGTTCGCGTAATGGCTCTTTGTCCGTTTCACGAGACGCTCACTTGATGCTTCAATATTACATATACACCGTCCCTATGTGCACCCTACACTATTATGAGAACATCCTTGTAATATCTGTTTTTTGTTGTTCTTTTACGAATACGTAAAAAAAGAACAAGGAAATGTATACAGGGTGTCCCAGAACTGAATGCATTCCCTGAAATGGGGGGTTGGGGGTGAAATTCCGAAGCGATTGATATAAGCATGTGTGGGTCTCAGATGAATCCCTGAATTATTGTTAATTTTTAAAGGCGGGCCAATCAGGTGCGCCCGATGAACCGGCGGACGTCTGTGAGCGATACGCCGGCTCGTTGGGCACACCCGATTGGCTCGCCTTTAAAAATTAATAATAATTCAGGCATTGATCTGAGACCCACACATGCTTATATCAATCGACTCAAAATTTCATCCCCAATTTCACATTTCAGGAAACGCATTCAGTTCTGGGACATCCTGTATACTGAGCAATGTTGAGGTGGTGCGACACACATGCTCGGTCGGTAAAAATCCTGCTACAAAGTCTCCTCTCAGACGGATTACATTTCGGGAAAATAACGTGATACCCTGTGTTTGTCTTTTTAGCAGGTGATAGTGATTGTTCTCTTTCCAGAAATAAAGATTAAAGGACATTACTGTGATGGGTCGAAAACATTGACTTTTTTTGCATTATCTGAAAGTATACTTGTTCAAGAATATGTGAAAACAATGTCAAGTCAGAATATTAAAAGTTGAACAAGTTACAGACGATTTAGCAAGAGCGGGTAGCGCAACGATTTACGTATACTAAAACTCGCAATCGCGTTTTTTTTTCGAAATTACTTTTCTCGACCTGGCTGGAATCATAGCCATAATTGTCCGATTTTCAATTTTTTAAATGTAATCTCCGCAATTGCAGTTGCTATCGTTGTACGCAGCCTTTTTTTTCATTCAGTATTTTTAAGCTCTCGAAAAAAAGTAAAAATTTGGCCAAAATTACACATCTCTATAACATCCGCCATTTTGTGAAATTCTTTTTTCGAAAAAATGGCTTCGTACAACGAGAACTACATCTATATAGATTATGAAACATTTTTATTTTTATTGTTCAGACTAACCATTGTCAAGTTATCGATCCGGCTGTTGAACCACAATTTTTATACTGAGGCTAACTTCTACCTCAATAACGTTGTTATTTTTATTTTTTGAATGGATATTTATACGCAATACGTTTAATGGATGCTCAATGACATACTTTTCTTCCAAATTTCAAATAAATTATCCAGTAGACAAAAAACTCGGAAAAAACGCCCGTCTTTCGGCCTGTCACAGTGGTGCCCTCCCTCAAGGAGTTAGCCACAATCCAAGATTGAATGTTAAAAATACATGTTATTGTCTAGACCATACTGAATCTTTACGATTTAAAAAATTTTTTTTGGCGACAAAACCCCAGCGATAAAAAAATAGTTTAATGTGTGTAATTTTACGTGAAGCTTATAGGTAGGCAAGACCTTCACGTTACCGGGGATGCAATTTGTTTGGCTATTTAGTACCACGATAAACATTTTCTAACAACGGATTAGCGTAAACTATATCTTTGTAAATATTTAGAAAAAAAACATCTTCCCCATCGTTAACCATATATATATATATATATATATATATATATATATATATATATATATATATATCTGTGTGTGTGTGTGTGTGTGTGTGTGTGTGTGTGTGTGTGTATATACACACACATATATTCAACATTGAACCATCAAGGTTTGATGAAAAATTACGAATCTTGGCTGGCGAGTGAAGAGCATTGATGCCAACTTCAATGTCTGCGAAATTTTAGTCCCGTATTTCGGCAACACTTAATATTAATTAATAGTAATAATAAATAATCTCGTGACATCATTATAAATACGCATAGGTATAAATTACTTAAAACTTCATTCTGAGGTTTATACAACATTCGCTGAAGCAGTTTTTTTCATAATAATCATCGATAATGTTATACTTTTTCAAGTTGGCAGCAACACAAAAGTTTTTCTTATTTACGTAATAAAAATATAAAAATGCATAATTTTCCCGTTTAATTGTCTATTTCATGAAAAAGTATAATCTACAGAATAAATATATACCTTGTATGCATTTTCCTGCGATTCGTTGAAAAAAAAATCATAAATCGTAATTTGAGTCAACCGGACCGCTCCCACCTCTTTAATCGAGAGAAAAATCGACATTTGCAGAACAGCGATGACGCTCGCATTCTGGGCGTGAAAAGAAATGATTTAAATTAAATAAATTGTTTGTCAAATCTTGCCCTACTATACTTTCTTTTAATATTGGATGCAATGCTATACTTAATGCAACGAAATGGGTAAATTGATTACAAAAGGTCGTGACACTTAGACTGCACACGGGGTCGTTTTGACCCCATTTTTTTTCTGCAACTGACTGTATAGCAAAATAAGGTAATCTATTCGGCCGGAGTGCGGCGCTTGAATGTTCCCCCACTCCTACTCTATAGGTGGACACTCGGCCCCCATTTTACAGCCTGCCCGTGTACTGAGGACAGCTGTCGAAAAAGGACCTGGGGTCGAACCGACCCCGTTTAAACAGTGGTGCGGTGAAAGTGAAAAAAAAATGTTGTGAAATTTGCTGTTTTATTACTATATGTAAGTGAGTTACGATAGAAAATGCTCATAGATATTTTTTATTTTACGCTACTATAGTAAATTATGTATTTCGAATGCCGATCATAAAACTAAAAGCAAGTGTCCGTTATGCAGGAGGCCTATGTGGAACGAGCACCGAATGTACTTATGCGTCGATTGTGGTAAATGTGAATAATAAGAAGTCATTGAAGTAAACAAACGCGGAAAATATACGTTTTCAACAATTAATCTGCCGAAGGACTTAATTTTTTCCATTTTTCACTATCCCGGAAATGGTCAAATTCAAAACTCCGAATAAATATACTCTTTGGAAAGAGGGTCGACACTGTCTTTTTTCCAATCTACAAACCTTCCTCTTTAAAAACCTCAAAGGACATTTTTTATATATTAAAAAAAATGTGATCTTTTTCGTGCAAATACGTATTTTTCAACGCATCTCCCACTTAAAACGAATGTTTGGGCATTGACTTTTTGGCTTTCGTAAACAAATAATTTTGGGCCATGAAAAAGGATCATTGACAACAAAAAACGTCTCTACAAAAAAAATGCATATTTACCGGAATAAAACGATCTGAAAAACGACTGGGGTCTGGGCGCCCCCATGTGGAGTCAGAGGTTCGTGGCGGAAACGTGCAGTCGAAGGGTTAAGAAAAAAGGCTTCTTTGAGAATGATAACATTTAATTTTCCTTCGGTTTTGAGTTTCATAATACGAGCATTACACAACACGATGTTCTTGCTCAGAATGCGACCGGCAGCGCTTGCTTAACATTTACTTCAATCTACTAAATCATTTAGTGGGTGGCTAAATACTCTATTTAATTTATTTGAGTCAACAATTTCTTCGAAATGAACAATAAGTTCAATTGAAACGCTTTTGGATACTTTCAAATTAATTTATACGATAATCGATGCAAAATCGTACAGTGGTCACGAATTTTCAAGTTTTATCCTGCCCTAGCTCTTCTTTAACCCAAAAATTCCACATTTGCCTAAACATTCCAGTGAGACACGAAGTTTCGCTCCAATCGGCTGGAGACTGGATTTGTGATCGGCCGAAGATTTAGTGCCGAAAATGATGTTGGCCGATTGATTTCAGGAAGAAATTAGAATTAGCCGGCCGGACACCCGTTAACCATTTTCCAAGTCTAATGAATATTTAGGCAAAAGTCAACAGAAATGTCGTTACTATGAACGAATATACGTCATTCGGACCGCATTTGATTGACGCAAACGAAGAAAAATTCTCAGCACGGTAAATGTTTGAAGCCACTTGAGACAAAGTTCTCTCTCGTCTATCGACTCCCGTCCATTACGCTCGAAGTCTGCCGTCAAGAAGGAGCATTCTTTATGCAAATACCCGCACACACTATTCACGAGTCGGTTCGACCGAAATAAGAAAGACGAAAAAGCGAACGAGGTGTGGTTTCCCAGGTGATTTTTTTTCCTCATTCTGCCAGTAACGCGTGGCTCGGTCTCTCAAGCTTTCGCGAGGCTTCGAGATTCCCTTTGCCTCGATGTATGTCTTCAGCTCTTTTCCTCGACGTTTCGCATTCTCCATCAGCTTCGTTCCGGCTCTCCTTCAACGGCCTACATTTACCTCTGTGGGTCGAAAAATTGCATTCTACAAAAATATATTCATTCCATCGATTCGATCTGTGTTCCCTGAAAATTTAAGGCGTTACCCCCACTTGTAGCGCAAAAAAAGGCCTTTTTCATGAATTTTTTTGAAGAAAACTACAAAACTTTTTTAATCGATCAATATACCATCTTAAAGAACACATCTTGAAGAACTTTCAGTAATTTTTTTATTGAAAAATATTACATTGTTTAGTGGCAAATGGCCGTCAATGAAATAATGTTTTTATATACACGGTTTGCGGTGACCAACATTGCGGCGAAGTGGATCATCTGAAAAAAAAATGCGGATGGATTTACTCAAATATAAGTATAAACTAGTCTTTAATCGAAGGATTTTAAAAAATATTCATTTTTCACAAAATGGCGGACAGTCAAAGTTAATGGTTCGATTTTAACGAAAAAAAACGGCCGTTTTTTGGCTATAAAACGGCCATTTTTTTCGAAAAAAAATCGAACGATTAAAGACTACATTTTTATGTATTAAATAAGCCTGCAAAATTTCAAGAAGATCGGTTCATTAGTGTTCGAGTAATCTTGGTCACCGACTTCAGAAATGCCATTTTGAGAAAAACGCGTTTAAAGTTTCTCTTTCAACGCGGATTCTTCTCTTTCAACGCTCATATCTCAGTCAATTTTGTTCGGATCGACTTGAAATTTTCAGGACATATTCTCAGATACTTTACTTCAAAAAAATGCAATAAAAAAAATCGATTTTTTCAAAATCGCAAGTGGGGGTAACCCCTTAACTTTAGGCGTTCACAGTGGTGTGAACTTTAGCCCGTCTTTCTCGAAACACTGTTTTCAGAGTCGGTGGACATGATATCTTGAGAACCAATTGATGGATTGTTTTCAAATTTCCAGGAGATGCGATGAGAAACATTTAAAGGTCGTTGACGATCTCACTTTTTTAAAATCGATCTTCATTTTTTTATAATTACTTAAAAATGACGACTTTTTTCATAGGGTTTATATTATCGAGGTTCAGCACTTCACCATGTTGTAAAAAAAAATTATTTTCACAATCGACGATCGTCAACGACTCGTAATTATTGTTAACTTGAATAACCCGTTTGGTTTTTAGATTTCGGATGGACCGTTTTAGCTGGAGAATGTCCACCGCCAGAGGTCGCGAAGAAAATTTCATCATCTGCCGGCAGCCATGTTTTGTTGTTCTTCCGTATTTTTTAGTGACTTTTTCCAAAAGCTATTGATATACGTACCTTTGTGTTGAAAAAAATGCTTTTCCGTTTCACCAACCGGTTCCCATAAAAAAAAATTGGAATTTAGTCATTTTTTTCGGGCCTCTAGGTAGATGTAGCCTCTTAATTAATCCGAATTACCGACTTTTTTTTGCTTGACGCAAAACATTCCTCGTGAATTGCGCGAGGGAAACAGTGTCCTCCGGCTCTCTCGATCTTTCCCTCCTGTGACTGTCCAACGTCCGTAACCTACTTTTTGAATAACGGACACTCGCGCGATCTCATGCGTACCTTTTTTTCACCGACGTAACGAGTATTTTACAACTTTGCGTGTAGTTAAACGCGCGAGAGACAAGCGTTTCGCGTCAATTCGGAGAACAACGTCTTCGTTTTTTTTTTTCGAACGGGATTTTTTTATTGTTTATTACCCGATTTTTTTTCACGTATTTTCATCAATCGCGTACGAAGCGATGACTTGCAGTGCTCGCGTCTGCATAACTTCATTGCACAACGACAATGATTCTTTTTTGCGAGTATCGCACGTCACTTTTCTCTGGCTCGATGTAGCGAACGGACAATAGCATTGTTGTATTTTGCAAACAGGATGACGTTGACGTTTGTATAGTTGAAATGCCACGATGTTTTTTTAATTGCCGCATTTTTTTGCCATTTTTCGTGTACGAAAATAAGACGAACATTTGTTAGGATCCTCGTTGGAGATTTACAAATGGAATTTGACCGAAAAACGATGTTGAATAACGATCAAAATGAGGGATTGAGAAAAATTAAAAAGCAAATTTTCATTGCGTTCAGCTGATGTAAGCTTCAACATAAGGAGGCGTACATAAATTACGTAACGCCAAATTCCCCAATTTGCGACCCCCCCCCCCCCCCCGCCCCCCGCCCACCTCTCCTCACGTACCAAGACGTACGGGTGCTTTGATGTCAATAATTGCGATTTTTTTTGATAGACATAACTAATTACGAAAGGATCGGCTTTATACTCATTTTATCAAGTATATATTCATCTAGTTTTGTACCAATTTTTATGAAAAAATCTTTAAAATTCACCGAGATATATGCCTTGATTTGACGACAAACAAAATTCTCTTCATTGTCCCATCGCGGCGTCGATATCTTTATGAAAGGTTATCTATAAATAAAAAGTGAAAAAATTATCGATTTATATACAAATGTAGCTATCGTTGTGTGTAGCTGTTTCTTAATTATTTTTTTTTTACAAAATGCCGACGGTTTGGACGTTTTTTGCTATTTTCAAGCCTTTTTTTTCTATTCAAGCAGTCGTTAGAAAAAAGTAATTATATAAAAAAATTTAATCGGCTACGTACAACCTTAGTCACAGTGATTACAAGAATATCAACAAAAAAAATTGAACATCGGTTGATAAGTTTTTTAGTATTCGCTGGGACAAGGTCGAAAAAATTAGTTTCGAGAAAAACGCGTTAAAGTTTTCGTTCCGTTTTTCATGATATAAAGTTAGGTTTTTTTCTAGAATATTGATACTTACATTAAGGTCTTAGGCCACAGTAACGGGTGTAAAATCGTGTGCGAATTACACAAATTTTTTTCGAATGAAAAAGTGACTGGGGTGTTTTCTAATTCTAATACTGGGGTGTTAATTAATTCACTCGTGGAATTAATTACACAACTATTTAGTATGAATATCAAGCTGTTAGAAAATATGTATATATTTTTTTTCGATGTACAAAATAGCCGACTACTCGAAACTTCTCGAAACAGCTTTTTTCCAATTGGCGTGACACATAATTTCAACAATTTTCACTCGATTTACTTCAAATTTAAAAGTTATGTTCCTAATTGGATTTCGCAGAGAAGTACGTACGGAATTTCTGATTAATCGAAAACTTTTCATTTTATAAGCAGTTTATGAGCAGTGATAACGAAAATTTTCATTGATAATTCATTTATTAAGTTCAAATACCTACAATTTTTGAATAAAACAATATTTTTTAAATTCCGTACGTACTTCTCTAGGTATTCTAATGTAGATTGACGAGAATTTTTGTATTTTGTTCTAGGTAAAAAATTGTGGATACTAAATGGCACGCCGCGCAGCGCCTAAAAAAAGATAACAAAAGAAAATATTTTCATACGAAAAAAGTGTTGAATTAGCACATGATTTTATACCCGTTACTGTGGCCTAACCCCTTATAGTACCTAGTCGCGGGCGATATGACGGTTCTTCATCTTCATTATATTTCACAAAATAATAAGAGCCTGCACATCATCCATTGCGAACGATTCCACACCTGTAAGGACTGAGGGCACTAACCGGTCGCGCTACCTGTTCCCCCTAAAGTAACTGTAACTCCGTTAATTTGCGGACTTGTGACTAAAAATGTTGACAACATATTTTTGAATATATGTACTGTCAGAATTATAAAAAACAAAAAAATGTTTTTCCAAATTTTGCTTGGAGAAAGGGGGAAAGTTACTTGCAAATTTTTGCACAGTGACTCCCCCCCTCAACTGACATTTCGTATGGACTCAACTTTCCGCGGTACAATTGCAAGTTTTAAATTCAAAACTTGAACATGCAGAAATTCTGCTAATTCTGGCAGTTCTAAAATCGTGTCGTAAGCCCCCCCCCCCCCCGCACCCCATGTAGACCGTAACGCTTGGCCGGACCCCCAAATTGCGTTACGTAATTTGCGTACGCCCCGTAATAAATTACTCGTTGCACTTCATCCTTATTTATTCTTCCCTCGAGAAACTGACAGTCGGGCATGGAATTGAATAATAAAAAGAAATTATCGTCCCGTCCAGTCGCCAGTATGACGAAAAAGAACTCAAAAAAAATACCGAATAACCGAAAAAGCCTCGAATGGGCGAAAAATAATTTATTGCCAAGTCACGAGAAACGCCCGAGTCCACTGACGGCGGAAACAAAATTTTTCGGATACCGTGAAGAAGAACCTGTAGGAAGAACGGGAAGAGAAAAAAAGAAAACTCGTCCAGAATAAAATGGAAAATGATTACATCGCGTTGTCGTTTGTCACTCTTGGTGGACGATCAAGCGAAATGTGGCTTTGACAAACAGCTCCGGGTGTGTATATCGGTACCCGCTATAACTTTCGAGGGATAACGGTTATTGGAAGCTGCACACCGGAGTTTCGCGCGAAATGGTAGAACGAGACGGAAAAGCTGCGATGTCGATTGACAAATGTTGACAGCTACGGAGAGCCGCGTGTGCGTGGGCGTTACCACGTGCCACGTACGCTTTTCCCCGCGCACACACGTTTACACGAGCACGCGCCTGTGTATTGATCATCCACATAGCTTTGGTTACACAAGAGACGAAGTTATTTTTCAGGCCCCCAGTTATATTGACCGTCCGAGGCTCGCTATAGCCAATCGATCACCGTGGAACGAAGAAAATTGCGACTTACTTTCGAAGTTCGTGATAAAAATACATCCAGATGTTTGAGGAACGAAAAATAGAAGGAAAAAATAACTGACTCACGAAATGAAATTTTGTTTAAAATTAAATTTATTTTAAATTGAAATTAAGCATAAATTAATTATAAATGTGCATTTTTTTTTAAATTATAATAGAACATTTATTTATTACATTTGAAATTTAATTTATTACTATAAATTATATATGTACAGGGGCTTTGGCGCATGGACCGACACTTTTTTTTGGGATTGGTGGAGGGGGGGGGGGGGGGGGGCGTATTTAGTAGTTTTTTTCACCCTCAGGCCCAATGTTCTAATTGAGATTTTTTTCGTTTTTTTTAATTGCCCGAAATTTCGCCTTTAAATCGTCATAACTTTTTTGTTTGCAGCTGTTATAGCACGAAATAACTTTTGTTGTATTCTGCCATGTATGTTTATTGTAAGTGAATCATTATTTGATACAATTGGTTTCGAGAAAATGGCCCATGCTTCCAAAGTCTTAAAAATGCGTAAACGTATAAAAAATGTGAAGTTCTAAATTTATTATAAAAAAAACTAAGCTATTTTGAACTTAGCTTCGTTTTAAAAAGTTCTCTAGTTTATACCCTTTCCAACGGTATGCTATATGTCATAGAAATCATCCATCATGTGGTCGAAATAAAGAGAATAAGTTTTTGTTTTTAATGAATTTGGAAGTTGCCATTTTTCATACATTTACACATTTTTAAGACTTTGGAAGCTCAAAAGTCATTTTCTTGAATCCAATTGTATCAAACAATGATTTATTTATAATAAACATACATTGCGGTAAATAACAAAAGTTATTTCGTGCTATTACAACCACAAACAAAAAAGTTATGATGATTAAAAGGCGAAATTTCGGGTAATTTGGACCAAAAAAATGAAAAAAAGTCATGTCTCAATTACCGTCACACTTAAGGGTTCTTTTCACTTCAGCCGCTAAAAAAGGCTATTTTCATGATTTTTTAAATAGGTTTATATTATAGATATTGATATAAAAGTTGTTACACTTAATAAATACACTTTCGAAATATATTGACATTTTATTATTTATTTAAGTCACTATTTATAGACGAAAATGGTAGTTTAAAAAAGTCCTAAAAAATTGTAGGTCTGCGCTGTGGATAAAAACTCGGAGATGGACTATCCGAAACAAAAAATCAAACGGTTTTAGATTCAGTATGTTAATGGCTATAGCGCATATTATACGATTTGTGACATATGCAAAAATAACAAAATGGCGGACATATTTCGAAAAAAAAACAAAAAAACGTGTTATTTCACCGTTTTTGGCAAAAATAAGTAAGTATCAAAATTTAGAAAAATCTTTGACATGCGCTATAGCTATAGTTGTGAAAAAATATGCGGTTAAAATGTCATAAGGATCGGTTCAGTAGTTACAAAGATTTTATCAACAACGCGTCGAAAAACGTTGTTTCGAGAAAACCGCGTTTAAAGTTTGTTTGGGTTAAATAAATGCATTACATTTTTTTGAAATGTATTTCGAGAGTGTATTTATTGAGTGTAACGACTTTTATATCAAAATCTATAATATAAACCTATCAAAAAATTCATGAAAATAGCCTTGTTTAGCGTCTAAAGATACCCCTTAAGACATAGGATCTAAGGATGAAGTAATTAGCAAATGACCATCCTGAACCCCCATAGATTTGTGTTGGTCCATGCGCCACACACCCTATGTAATATAATGAACTATTTATAATGATTATTATACATTCTATGTATAATTATATCATATAATTATAATAAATATAAATCAACTATAAATAATAGTAGTAATAGTTTTACTATTATTTTGTCAAAAATTATATTTTATTTCGCGATCGTTTGTAGAAAATTGCTGAATCTCTGTATTTATAGTTTTCAATAGAAATTCTTCGGGTCCAGTTTTATGGCTTTGGAATAATAAGAAACTCACGGATTCGCCGTGTAAAGTTTTGCTGTCCAGCTTTTTACACACACCCATACACACACACGCCGAATTCTTGAGCCACTGTCAGTTTCGTATATTAACAGCCAAATTCCTCCTCATTATCAATTTCCCTGAAGACTTGTTGTACAGCTTTATTTATTAGTTTATTTATTTGCTTTTCGAGGCCTCGGTTCGTTTCATCTTCTCACCGAGTGAGAGATCTCACTGCTTTTTCTTTGTTGTTTTTTTTTGTTATTCTCTCGATCTCTCCGTCTCCTTTACTCTCGCCCCTTTTTCATCTCGGAGACGTTGCTTCGGGCGAGCTCCGACGGGACCTTTCGGTACACGGCAAGTTCCCATCTCTTTTGCTCTCGAAACTTAGCGGGAGTCGCTTTTCTATTTTCGGCTTGCGCACACACACATGGACACGGAAATACACACACTGCATCTCCGTCTTGATCATCTCGTCACCTCGTGTGGCTCGGATCTCACTCTTTAGCCGTGAAAACGTGAGACGTTTTGGGAACGTAGGCGGCTTTATGTGAGCTGTACGCGGCAACGCACACTTTTTCTCTCGTACCCAATAAAAACCTGTACTTTACGACTTTTTAGGAGCAAAATTAATTCACCTTAAATTACAAACGTTCTAGAGGTATGTTTAAGTTTTTTTTTTGTCGGGAATTATTATACGCGGCTATGAATTACTTTTTGATTGGGAACTTCGACTATTTCTTGATACTTGCAAATTTGGCGAAAAGTCGTGCCGATATGGTGTGCTTGTAAGTCGTGAAGTGTTTTGAAAAAATTGGCTCCGCTAAAAATACGGTATCTTATTTTTTGGATTGATTTTTATCAATTGTGAATCGGACGGATGTATTTGTATATATATATATATATATATATATATATATATATATATATATATATATATATATATATATATATATATATATATATATATATATATATATATATATATATATATATATATATTTAAAAATGTATTTATCTTGAATATATTTATACTTTTTTAAAATATTACTTTAGATAAATATTTAAAAACGTATTTTTGAAATTTCAAGCTAATGCAGACATACATACATATATATGCATATAATGCAGCATATATATATATATATATATATATATGAGTTTCGGATTAAGGGGTCTGCATTAGCTTGAAATTTCAAAAATACGTCTTTTAATATTCATTTAAAGTAATATTTTTTAAAAGTATAAATATATTCAAAATATATAAATTTAAAATACGTAGCTTCATAGCCCAGGGTCGAAAGTTAAATTGGCAATGAAGATTCTTCAAAAATTGACCGAGTCATGACTACTTTTGCAAAGGATCAGATCGCCTACTGCGCTATGGCGAACCGCCCCGTTGCTATTTATCTTTTTTTCTTTTGCATTATCTCAAAACTATGTTTCACGAAACGGTGAAAATCGTATCTCAAAATTCATTCGTCAGATTCACTTCAAACCCGGACAGAGCGCAGCTCATACCATTTACTCTCGTACGGCCGGACGATTTTAAAAATATGTTTATTCACTAGTTAGTAACGAATGATTAAACATGCTTTCCTGTAAAAAATCGTTCTTTTTTTCACAGTCTGCCATTTTCGTAATTTTTAAAATTCCCAAAACGTGTCAGGTCATACGAAAGTTTCATTATTATGTTAAAAGTACATTTTTTTATATTAAACCACCCTAATTGCCAGAACGACCTAAATAATAACTTCGTTACTTATCAATATTTTTCAATAAAAAACTCAAACTCGGCAAGACTATGGTATTAATTATGCGTAAAATCCCGACTTCGTCATCCCAATACGTCATCAGAAAAAGATATTGAAAATCGACTGGTTTTTTGGGCCTCAAGCTTATGCCCGTCAAGTGTTGCCACTTTTCACGACACTTATAAATTACAAGAGAACCAGTTCCGATATTATTACATGTTTATATCTGAAGAGAGCGTTCATCGCTAAATATTAAAAAGTCCAAACCAATTCGGATAACACGCACAAGTATCCGAGCTACTCCATCGATTTTACGAATTGTAAACCTGAAATTTAGAAAAGAAAACCTGTTTCTGTTAAAATGATTGACATGTATTTATTCGTGTACACTCACACGCATATTGATATGTATAGATATAGGTATACACATAGATATATGTGAAGACTATTTTGCAGTCGCCGGTTTTTCCATAAATATCTCTTGTATGTATTTATATACACATAGCCATTTATTATAGAATGAAAATCACAGATCCAATCATAGCATCGGACAACCTATAGAGGCGCATATGGGCCTACAAGTGAGACCAGGCGAACGTGTATATAGAGACCGTCGTGGTTGCCGCGTCATGAATAATGTAGAACTCGTCTATATCTGTGTATATATATATATACTCGAAGAATTGCGGGAGTGCAGCCACATTTGATTCGGCCAGCTGTCAGTGGCCAGTTACGGTCTATTCCTGTGTGTGTATGCGTGTGTGGCCGTGTGGCCGTGTGTAGGTAAATAAAACAAATAAATCGAGGCGCGACCCGATTCCGCATAAATTAAGATCTTGTTCGTGAGGCCTTTGGTCGGGACCGACCGACCGACCCGCATCGATACATAGGACCCCGCGATCGGCTCCGCTGACAGCGATTTTTCGTGCATGTTTCGCCTGTGCCAAATGAAAATTAGAAAAAAAAAAGGTATAATAATAATTTGAAGAAAAAAAGAAACAGGACGAAAAACGTGACGTACATGCACCTGACGTGTTTGGCATAGCTGATGTCAGTGCTAAATGAATGTAATATTGCTCACGCTGTCGTAGAATTATCGAGACGACCGAATATTTAAAATAAAAAAAATAGGTTAGGCGTGGGTCAATTGGAACGTTTTTGAGAAAATCCGTTAGTGTAACTTCAATTTATACCCTACCTGTTTGGCAATGGGCTCAAATTATAGCTAGTTTATCTGACTACATGATAGCATTATTTATTTTGCTTCTTATACGCCCTTAAGGGGTTAGGCCACTCTAGAGGCCGAAAAATAGGCTTTTTGGGTGTTTATCATACATATCAGTGACTGTAAACAATAATTTTTTTGAAGCGAATAATTTCAAAATGGCGGCTCTGCAGCGTTTATCCCAAAACTGCATTTTTTAAGTTGGCCGGAAACATAACTCAGACAATTTTCAACCGATTCACTTGAAATGTTGAATATATCTTGAAAAATACATTGTCTATGGAAGTACGTAGGATTTTTTTATATAGCATAATTGATTTGTTATTAACAATTTTCTGGCGATTTTTTAGGCAAATTTTTCACTTCCTTAAAATTTGCCTAATAAATCGTTAATAACAAATGCAATACAAAAACCAAATAAAAAAGTTAATAACCATGCAATATAAAAAAAAATCCTACGTACTTTTATAGACAATGTATTTTTAAAGGTATATTCAACATTTCAAGTGAATCGGTTGAAAATTGTCTGGGTTTAGTTTCCGGCCAACTTAAAAAATGCAGTTTTGAGATAAACGCTGCACAGCCGCCATGTTGAAATTAATCGCTTCAAAAAAATTATTGTACACAGTCACTGATATGTATGATAAACACCCTTTTTTGTAATTTCGATTTATTTTGTAGTTTTTCTGAAAAAAAATCCGAAAAAGCCTATTTTTTGGCTTCTAGAGTGGCCTAAGGCCTTAACTTAGGTAGAAGCTATTTAGAAACTCTCGGAACACGTTTCATTTGACCCTGGGACGGGGTCAATGGGAACAGTCTTGGGGTTAGTTGAAATAGGTGCTTTCAGCTGATTGAACTAATGTTTCTACTAAACCCAGGTACTGTTAAAGATGTGTATGAAGTGATAAAATATGTTTGTTGTGAACAAAATATACTTTCAATCAAAATAATCAGGTTTATTGCTGTTCATTCCAGTTTGATTATCACTGAAGGTATATTAAGGTTCTAATATTATTTTACTGTTCGGACGATTTTTTGGCATCTAAAAAGTTAAACAAGATTTGTAAAACTTACTTGCGTATGAAATGTTTGTTCGGGGTCAATAGAAACGCGTTTCAATTGACCCCAAACCGTTTGTTTCAACTGCCCCCACACCCTCGCTTCGAATAATTTTTCATACAGCAAAAAACCTAAATGCTGTAGGTAGGCACTGAACACAATAAATTCAACTAGGATATTCATAGTAATGATGATTGTAAACAACGCTGAAGAAGGAACAAGAGTTCTGGAGCAATACGCAAGATATTAATAGTAAAAAAACTTACTTTTTATGTCGAAAAAGCGATGCACCCACATAAAAATGTCCGACGCGCTCGGGGGCGACGCACATTGAGCGACAGGTTCCGATAGGCAATGCAATCCCTTCCCCCCTCGCGGCCACGCTGCTGTCATTAACCGTCTTTGAGTTATTGAATTTGTTTCATTTGACCCGTGTTTCTATCGACCCCACCCTACCCTAAAGCGGGTCTAAAAAATTATAATTACGATAATATTGAAACAAATAAAGTTTACGAAAATCCAGGGATGGTTCTTTATTCCTATAACACGGATTCAACCTTTATTCCCCATTCTTTTAAACTTTTTACTGCTATATAGTGAAAAATAATTCGAAGAATAGCACAGACGTTTTTTATTTTTGTTTGTTGTTTTATTAGAGCCAAAACTCGTCGAAGCTGCATAAAGTTCACAATATCATTAACGGGCCACATCTACCTAGTGAGTGAACATTTCATTGGAGTATGCCTAAATTGAATGAGCTACAGCTTCTAACAGTCGGCGAGCGGTGGACATGATATCTCGAGAACCACTGGATGGATAGTTTCCAAATTTACAGAAGATACGATGAGAAATATTTAAAGGTCGCTGACGATCTTACTTTTTTTGAATCGATCTTCATTTTTTAATAGTTACGTAAAAATGACGACTTTTTTTCATAAATTTTGTATTCTCGAGTTTCAATTCGTCGCCACGTTGTTTAAAAAAATGATTTTGAAAATCGACGATCGTCAATGACTCGTAATTATTGTTAACTTGAATAACCCGTTTGGATTTTACATTTCAGATGGACCGTTTGAGCTGGATAGTGTCCACCGTCGAACGACGCGAAAAAACTGTCATCAGCTGTCGGCGGCGATGTTTTTCTGTATTTTTTGATGATTTTTTTTAAGGCTCTCGATATATGTACCATTGTGGGGAAAAATGCGTTTCTATATCACCAACCGTTTCCCAGAAAAAAATCGGAATTTGGACATTTTCTCCGGGCCTCTAGGTAGAGGAAATTTCAAAGCTGAAATAAGCCGACGTACCGTTTCAACGATAAATAATTGTAACTGTTCGTCGACGCTACGCGACGACGCGCTCTGGTTATCAGGCGCGATATTAATAATTAATTCGACTCTTGAAATTTTTATTGCCCGAACGTTTGATAGATGAGAGGTCATAAAAACGATTTCGCAAATTTATCACTCGTACGATTAATTCGCAGCGCTAGCTCGATTCGATCAAAAGATATAATGACAATGCTCGACGAATATACTCGTCGCGCGTTCGAGAGTCACGACATTTTCGACTGCTTTTTTTCTTCAATCAACCTCGGATTCGAGAGACGTAAAAAATGTTTAACGACTTGCGACACGCACAGAATTGGACAATTATCGGATTAACAGTAGTAATATATGTATTTGAATTGCAGAGTTCGCAATGCAGCCCGATGAGTATAACGCGAGAAATATAAGAGAATGAGCGAGAGGAAGACGAAGATTCAAAGGTCGCAGCCTCGCTCGTCCATTCGATTGACCTAATGAGCCAGCTTACCCGTAACGATTGCGACGCTATATGAAGACCTATCGCTTAATCCTAGACCTAGACTAACGCTTTCGTTCTATCCTGAAATGGATTTTTCTTTGTACCATTCGTTAAAGAGGCTCCCAGAGTCAACGAGTGAAGATTTCAGATTATTAATGAGCTAATGCGGAATAGTTTTTTCCCCTTTGGATCGTTTTTCCCTTAATTTTTGAAAATATAATACATTTTTTTTAGTTTTAACAATCAATTAAAACAGTTTTATTCCAATTTAAAATTTATTTAACAAAAATTGTATGGAATCGACGTTTTTATTATTTGTAGTTTCAGGACACGGTAACAGAGAATTATCATCAATAAAATAAGAAGAATCTGCAAACATTTTTTATCTATCCAAAACTCTACCAGATCTAATAATTGTTTTAATTTTATTGTTGATAATTCTTTGTTACTGTCTCCTCAATCTACAATTAATAAAAATAGTTTGATTATATACAACACATTCTTTTATTAATTTATAAAGTTGCCTAACCCTCGGTAAAAAAAATAATAAAGATAATAATATCTCGAAAATGATTCACTTCTGCATAAAGCATTACTGGGTTATTTGATAGAGGAAGCCATGTCCTACAAGCCATTCACGAGATTGTGACCACTAGCCCTGTATATACATATTTGTCAAGTTAAACAATAGCAAGGTAAAATATAATGGAAAGCAATAAAGAGCATCCACATCTGAATAAATTCTATCAATCAATCGATCTTCTTTAAAATAAATAATTATAATTTTATCTCAATAAATGACAACATTTTATATCGCAATCCTCATATTTCAAAAATGTATATTGCTATTCTTTATTCAGATGTAGATTATATTAATCATTGAAAGAAAATATTGATAAAACTGGATTTTTGAAACTTTGCACCTCGACAAACGCAATTCATAATTCTTCCTCTTTCCCCCCCTCTTTCTCCCGATTTTCCACTCTTGGGGGTTCTCAATCTCCGTATAGACCCAACCAATCTGTGATTTTCCTCTAACCTCTAACTCATACATACAATGAACTTCTTGGGTCGCCGAACACAAACTTCGCTGGTAATTTCCATCGCCCTCTCTTTACTTCTTCTATCCCTTGATCCAGCTTACAGAACGACTTGTCGCAGTTTCCGGAGCGAATGATGTAGGAAATCGCGGAAGTTGGACGAAATATATTAGGCGATCGTTTCGCGGAGAACCTGGCGAGAAAACGGAACTTTTCGTCAATCGAGTAACTTACGATTACTAGTATTATTTTTGTGTTACTTGACCCCGAGTAGAAATCTTGTTCCGGCTACAGGAAGGTCCGGACCGGGGCTCCTGATTTCTTTCTTCGGCCTTGATCAGGATTTTTTTATCAAACCCGGATTAATTTTGAAATGCAATCCCTGACTTCGGCCTGGTCAGGGTGAAAAATCAAGGCTTGATCATGGTGAAAATCAAGGCTTGATCATGGTGAAAAATAAAGGCTTGATCAGGGTGAAAAATCAAGGCGTGATCAGGGTAGAAAAGCAATGCTTGATTAGGGTGAAAAAACAAGGCGTGATCAGGGTGACAAATCAAGGCGTGATCAGGGTGAAAAATCATGGCTTGATCAGGGTGAAAAGTGAAGGCTTGATCAGGGTAAAAATTAAGGCTTGATCAGGGTAAAAATCAAGGCTTGATCAGGGTGAAAAAACAAGGCATGATCAGGGTAAAAATCAAGTCTGGAGCACGGTAGAAAATGAAGGCTTGATCAGGGTGAAAAATCAGGGTGAAAAATCAAGGCGTTATCAGGGTGAAAAATCAAGGCTTCATCAGGGTGAAAAAACAAGGCGTGATCAGGGTAGAAAATCAATGCTTGGTTAAGGTGAAAAATCAAGGCGTGATCAGGGTGAAAAATCAAGGCTTGATCAGGGTAAAAATCAAGGCTTGATCAGGGTGAAAAAACAAGGCATGATCAGGGTAAAAATCAAGTCTTGATCAGGGTAGAAAATGAAGGCTTGATCAGGGTGAAAAATCAAGGCGTATCAGGGTGAAAAATCAAGGCTTGATCGGGGTGAAAAGTGAAGGCTTGATCAGGGTGAAAAAAACAAGGCGTGATCAGGGTGAAAAATCAAGTCTTGATTAGGGTAGAAAATGAAGGCTTGATTAGGGTGAAAAATCAAGGCTTGATTTGAGTGAAACATCAAGGCGTGATCAGGGTGAAAAATCAAGGCTTGATCAGGGTGAAAAAACAAGGCGTGATCAGGGTAGAAAATCAATGCTTGGTTAAGGTGAAAAATCAAGGCGTGATCAGGGTGAAAAATCAAGGCTTGATCAGGGTGAAAAATCAAGGCGTAGTCAGGGTAAAAAATCAATGCTTGATCAGGGCGAAAATCGAGACTTGATCGGGGTGGAAAGGGAAGGCCAGACATGTAATTCGAAGAGAGAAGTTCGCTGTTGGTTCATAAACCACTTTGGAAATACTTAATTAAGCGTTCTACCACAATGATCATGTATCATAATTCGTCATTCCATTCGTCAGAAATAGTTTTTTTTTTTCGAAGAAAATATTTCGCCTCCACATGGAATCGAACCTACAACCTACGTACCTAGAGCTGCGCACGCTGCACTTAGTTCATAAAAATCGCGAACAAGCACTTGATAACGTTACTTCCCGTGACGTCAAGTCAAACTCAAAGGACGAAGAATGCTGCTCCTACATTATGCGGCACCAGGTATCTCACAAGTTCGAATACAAGCTGTTTGATTATTTACTGAACGAAGGTTCACCAAATTATCCGACGTTTGGTGCGTCACCGTTCTTAAATATGGTTTAAGTTTGCTTCGAACAATTAATTAACCGGGGTGGAAATTAAAAATATTGAGATTCACTTCAAGTGTTGCTTACAACTACCAAGTCGTTTAGAAGTTTAAAAATATGATTAAGTTAATACTTTTTTCTGCAATCCTTATGGATAATATGTACAAATGTGTATCTTATATATACCTATACAACATAAGCTGTTGTATAGGTATATATAAGATACACATGAGTGTATATATAAGTGTATATATAAGATACACTGATTTGCAAGTTGGTTTCAATCTTTCTAACCTTACTGTCTGAAGCATAACTCTAAATGTTTTGGGGGGAAAAAAATTATTGCAGTGTAACCTTTTTTTCGGAAAATTCAATCTTTTTGTTTCGATGCGTACCATTTCACCGATTTTCAACATTTCTCACTTTTTCTTGGTTCATATTCTGCGTATGAGTATTAATAAAAGAAAAATCTTTGTTCGTTTTTTTTCAGATTCATCCCGCCAACGCTACGTGTCACGACGTCTGACAACAGCCGTCGCAACCCGTTTAGAAGCCTTAAAGATTAATAAAAAAAAATACCACGTAACAGCCAAAAGTAGTATTAAAACGTACCCGAAATCCCAAAAATTGTGACGAAATCTTTTCTTCAGAAAAAAAATCATGCAACTCAGCTATTTTTTCCTCGCCTAAAGGTATCGCCCCCGTTAAGACGGCTCAGGACACAACGGAAGTGAGGCTAGATTAGCGAAGTGCGGGTAGGAAGTATTGGCGTAGACAGCGTTTTTTTCTGGCAAAGGGAGGGGTTAGGCTGGCCGGCCAGACAAAAAAGTGGTTTTGCTCACAATCATTTGTTTTTAAACAAAATTTACACAACAGTGGCTTATTACGTAACACATATAAAATATGAAGCTTTAATTACACGTTCATGTTAACATCAATATCAAATTTTTGCAATACCTAAAAAAATCACCGAATTTTTCATCATTCTTTAATCCACTTACCAGAACTAAACTTTACTTTCAGTAGGTACTCAATTAATTAAGTCCTAGTTCTCTATTTTTTTCTTCGAGTTGGCCTAACACTTTTTTAGTTGGACTTTTTTTCTACCAACATTATTTTCTATGTTCAGCAGTGACATATCAGAGAATCGTTCCTGAAGGATTGTGCTCCCGAGGCACGTTTTTATCCGCCTCATAGCAGAAAAACTTCTCCCACAGCCGGTGGAGCTCACTGGGAGTACTATCGCTGCTTGGAAAAGTTTATATGAGTTAGGGTCGTAAGTTCTCCTTTTTAATATGCTTTCTTAAGTTCCCAGCATTTATTTCATAATTTTTAAATGAAAGTATATTTTTCATGACCATCGCTTCAGCTTCTAAGCTAACGTATCAATTATTAAGATGCTTAAATAATTATTGAAGAAATCCTCTCCGTTTTTCCTATCCAATTTCGCAAATGCATTAACTACATGAGCTCGATGTACATTTTCAAATCGACGTTTTAGATTTACCATGATATTATCTCTATTACTTGGTAGTAAATGTTGATTTTCCAGTATTCTTCTGGTTGTGTATCGGGCGGCAAATCTAATGTTAACCACGGTTAACTTAAGACGTTAAGTGGGTTCGAAAATTTAAAAAATCCATTTAAAAAAAAATTCTTATCTTATAGTACAATATGTCTAGAATATTTTCCTAAAGTTTCAAGTCGAGCGGAGTAAAATTCTAGGAGAGAGAGCCTTTGGGAATTCCCCCCGTTGGAAAAGACCGGCCGAGAGCGACGCAAGTATATCGCATTTTTCTCAAAACACAATGTTTGAAGTCGGTGAACACGATGTCTCAAAAACTAATGCATCTTTTTTAAATGTTGCACACTTCTGCAAAATAGCATTGACCAGTGATTGAACGAAGGTTCTTTTTTTTCGATTACAACTGATTTTAGAAGGCTATACGTAGTGTAAATCGTACCAAAAACTGAACTATTTTGCATACAACTCTGGCGAAAATGCAAATTCCATTTTTTTTGAATCCTTTGTTCAATCACGAGCTATACTTATCTACTAACAGAAAAAAATTGGTTTATTAATTTCAGATAAAGCTATCATGAGTTATCCTGACCACCACGAGGGCACTTTTTTTAGGGGTCTCCGGAAACCAGGTCCCTCTGGCTGGATTTCCCAAATTTTTGGGTGAATTTCTTTTTTAATGTTGGTGAAATATTGCTCCTTTGTGTGCTTAACATTTTAAATAAAATAATTTATGTATTATGTTTTTTTTAAATAGAGAAAATATGCTCTTTTTGGCTTTGAAACCCACGTAACCCCTTAAGGTGTTCGTTTCATGGAGGGCTGTATTTTGTGACGGCATGAGGAAGGCCCTCCTGAAGCATTGGTAAATTACAGTGGCGCTCAATACAAATAAGTCACAATCAATTATTGTACTCAACGAAAAACTGGAATAAAAAATTCTGCGCAAATGTAGTAAATTTAGACATTTTTACATTTTCTCTAAAAAGTCGCGGTTACAAAAATTCTTCTGTTAGTCACATCGTGCCAAGTTTTACGATTCATATTTTCTTCAAATATTCGGTAACCCCCTATTTTTATTGTTGTTACGGAATTGGTAGATTTTTTTACACGCGTGAGCAGTTTATATCGGGCATCCAGAGTTATTTAGTGTATAAATTATTAGATAGAAATGTGGCCAGCGTGTCATCTCCATAAAGCGCCGTGTATGGAGACGATTTTTGAACAAAGTTCGGTAACTTGGCTTGAAATTTTACCAGTATAATGGGATGTATTTTTACTTGATTATATACGAAAATCAGTTAATTTTTGAATATTCGGGTTCATGAAAGGAATACCTTAAATGTGAAATTTGAATATGTACCGAATTTACGTCATGGAATGGCTTTTTTTTTTATACAAATTACGAAATTACGATGAAGGGAACATGTTAAGTTTTTATCGAATGATTTCTTTATGCTTGGTCGGGCGAAAATGAAATGAAATTAATCGATTATCTGCATTTAGTTATTTAGGATCATTTCTTTTCTGGGGAGGGGGGCACTGGGATTTAATGGTGGCGGTCGTGGCCATCTCTGCCCCCTTCGGGCTACGCTAATGGTAGGCAGTGATATGAAAAGGGTTCAATTGGGAAGCATAATACGTAAAAAACCGCAAGGATATACGATGGAACTAAGGAAATATAATACATATATACACACACACATACACACATATATACATAGGTATAACTTTCCTCGTACTGCGGCTCGAGGTCGACTGATCGAAAGTATAACGGCCCAGTATTACCGTGTAGCTTGGCCAGTAAACACGGTAATTGAACCAGGTTAGCCGTCACGAAACGCTAGTACCCATTTCGAGCTATATATATATATATATATATATATATATATATATATATATAGTTTGAGCCGAACACGGGACAAGTCTACCGAATCGATCCGGAAACACGCTTTTGCGTGACACGCTACTTTTCATCGGCTTGGAAAAGTACGTATACACATTTACATTTATCTGCATGATTTAATTTTTAAGATGCAATGTAGCAAGCCACTGAAAAGCGATGCGTGCAATCGACAAATTTTACGAGTTACATCTCCATAGAATTTATAATTTTCATTGTTAACAGTTAGGCAGATACACTGTGAAGAAAATGTGTAGTTTGGTAACGATACATTCGATTATTTTTCGTGTACATACATCCATGCTTTGTACGTTTTCCTTCTTATGATTCAACATTACGCAGCAGCAAAATGATGCGTGCAATCGGGATACTTTATATATAGAATCTCAATGGCGATATATTTATTATTGACGTTCGACATACATATTCGATTATTTTCAAGATTTAAATAGTTGAACGTTGCAAGATTGAAATATGGTGTATTCCCTTGAGATACTCCACTCATCACTTCTCCACGGAATTCATAATTTTCCATGTTATCATTCACGAAAATGTATTTATTGCTCCTAATGAAATAACATTTCTTTTATCTACATTTTGGAGTAATTATTCATTGTTTCGTTTGTCGGAAAGTGCTTCATTGTTCTCACGACAGACTGCTACAAAATCAACGATGTTCAGAAGCAATAAAAATAGGATGGCACCTTTTTTTCCTTCCGATAATTATCGTATTCGGTTGGCCACGAACTTATCAAGTATCGTCGCGGTATCTCGTAAGCGGCGAACACGTTGGATAACGCTTGTAGAAACGCGAGATCACGGGAGAGCCGAAGAGCAAAAGTGGCCGCAAGGCCAAGTGACGACTCGGGTTTCCCGGTGGTCAAGACTAAGAGATAGGCAGAGATGGAGATAAAGAGAGAATGAGTGCCATGCAGAGAGGGCGGGAAGGAAGAGGGGGGGGGGGAGAGAGAGAGAGAGAGAGAGAGAGAGAGAGAGAGAGAGAGAGAGAGAGAGAGAGAGAGAGAGAGAGAGAGAGAGGGAGAGAGGGAGAGAGGGAGAGAGGGAGAGAGAGAGAGAGAGAGAGAGGGAGAGAGGGAGAGAGGGAGAGAGAGAGAGAGAGAGAGAGAGAGAGAGAGAGAGCAGGTCCTTCAGACTGCAAAGGACCAGGTTGAGCCCTTCTTCTCGTTTTTTTTTCGGCTGTCGCCCTAAAAACTCTTTGTCACGTAACCCGATCCTTTCATCACCGAGGGAGAGCGCAAGCAACAAAACGACCGAGCAAAAGAAAAGAGTGAGAAGTGAAATGAAGTAAATGTACCGAAATAAAAGTGAAACGAGAACAAAATGAAGCGCTAAAACTTTTACTCACTTCGGCGCTCCCGCATAAGCGATATACACGTCACAGTTTCCACAAATAAATCGTTCTCCGCTTAGCGAAGCAATGACTCTTGCCATCGGAACACGTTTGCGTCGCACCTTCGTTTCGTAGCGCACACTCTTGCGGGGGCGTTCTCTCGTCATTGCACGAAGTATCTGATCCGAGTATGTACATAATTACGCCTGCATTTACTGTACCTCCCCATGTATATACAAAGCGAGTGTGGCGACAGGGGAGTGCGAAGGGAGACTGCGACTCGTTGGCAAAGTCTAAAGTCTCGCGGCTCGAAAACTACGAAATGTACAGCATGCTCTTTGTGCATACAGGAGCGCGCATCGTACCTCGTGTACATGCGTTACGGGAGATAAAAAACGAGACTCGAGCTTTGCTCCAGCATACTGCAAAATCAGATTTTCGTGTTACCGACTGTTACTCGAGTATTCCGAAAAATGTTTGAACTTTTTTGAGGAGCGCAAACGTGGCCGAGGAAGCTTGGATTCATTCGTCAATTCGTTTGCACTATTTTTTTAACCTACTGATGGTTGTCACTTTTAAGGCAAAAAAACATTCTTTTTTCTAGAAGTAGTAGTAGTAGCTTTATTTCATTCATATCCTCACGGGTTTTTACATTTCGCCCCTCCTTCACATATGTCTCATCGCCAGTTGTCATTAACATAATAAAATTGGTACATAAACGTGATTTACTGCTAGTCGCAGTAAAAGGAAAGAACAAAATCAACGAAAAAATAAATAATATATATATATATATATATATATATATATATATATATATATATATATATATATATATATATATATATATATATATATATATATATATATATATATATATATATATATATAAGTAATCAAATATACATTCTTTTTGGAAAATAATTGCTTTGTCATTTCGAAAAAAATCGACTCGAAAAAATGGTCTACATGCCTCATCCTGGAAGATTCTATCACCCACTAGAGAACGCTGCCTTTAGACTAGAAATTCCTTTGCAATATTGTTTTCAAAATAATGACGTTTTGCACGTTCCAAAAACGCTGTGATTCAAGAAACTTCCACTTCCAAATACGCAGTCGAGGAAGAAAATGTATATTTCCCTATCTTGATACTCGACTCTAAGGCGTCTGAGGCGATCACGACGTTGAAGTTTGCATCCATGGAACGCAACAAAAATTAATTTTGATCAATTTTTCCAAGTTCTTTCAGCAGATTTAAGGGGTTATGGATAGTTGTAAAAGTCGAAAAATCACTTTTTTTCAAAACCAATGTATTTTGACAGGATATCATGTTATAAATGTTCCTTGAAAATTTCAAGGTGGTCGGATGAAAATCAACAAATTGATGGGCTATGTTGACGCCCGTTGGAACGATCGGGGCGTCCTTCCAAACTTTAAACGATTTTTTTTTCTCGAAAGTACATTTTAAAAATCGGTGATCAAAATATCTCAAAACTGCTGCATCAATCTTAAGGAGGTGGTAAGAGTCTTTCAGAGGCGGATGGAACAATACCAGAGCGAACGAGCAGGCCGGGTCGAGGCCCTAGAGGGGAAAGAGATAATTGAAAAAATGTGCGAGATAATAAGACAGTTCGAAAAGATAGGGTAGGGCAGAGGCGACTGAAAGAGAAAAGGAAGAAGAAATGTGATTTTTAACGCAATGTATTGTATTGTAAATGTAATTATAATTGTAATTTTGCTGTCATTCTAAATCTAAGTTTAAAAATAGTGTAAGCGAAGCGCGGAACGGAGAATGTAAAAGCCCGCAAGGGCATACAAGTGGAAATGAATGATTATCAATAATAATTATTAGTATAATAATTATAATATGTAGGCGGGATCTTTTCTGTAACACCCTAAAGAGGTATATGTGGAGTAGTAGTAAACTACTGCACCGAAATTTCTGAAATTTTTAGGGCTTTTTCTAGATGTAAAAATATAGTATTTGATCGAAGGATTTTTTTCGATGTATACTTTCGATTTGATGAACGAAAAATGACAATTTTTCTTCGCAAAAATCAAAACTCTCACTTTGAACACGCGTCTCTTTTTATTACATTTAATATTGCCGAAGTTCCTTCGATTAACTGGAGATATACACATAGATGGTCGAGGTCGAGGATTTAGAAGCTATGAACATTCCGTCGACCGTAGAAGACCTACACTATGGGCCTGGTATCGATGATTCCATGTAAGTTGACAAATTTCATGATTTATTCATTCCCAAATTTTCAAACGCGTTTTTCTCAAAACCACGTTTTTTCAAATCGGTACCCAAAATTTCTCGAAAACCAATAAACCGATTGCCTTGAGGTTTTTTGTGGTTATTCTATTCACTATTATCTAGTACTTGTCATAGGATTTTTTTTCCGTTACTTAGTACTTGTTTTATAGGCAAAATAATAACTAATTTTTGGCCCAAAAATCACTATTTATGTTCAAACGTCCGCCATTTTGTCATAAATCGATATTTTCAAAATCGGCTATGACAAGTACTAGATTACAGTATCTAATTTAATAATCTTTTTGGTTTTTTTTTCAGATGATTTTTGAAGAAACGCCAGTGGGTACCGTATACGCAGATTTTTTTACGACGCTCCAAGGATCATACAATATCCTTGTATATTTTTGATATTTTTAAATAAAGAAAATTAAACATATCTTTGAATGTATATACTTTTAGATAATTAAAACCCCAATCCGAAATTTCAAATAGTTTTGCTCGAAAAAATTCACAAAAGTGACCTTTTTTCCGGCTCCTAGGTGTATATCTCCCCTTAATCATAAAATAAACTAATATGCTAACAGCATCTGTTTGATTTTTCATATTAGATACTTTTTCGAGAGGTGCTTCCCGGACATCGGCCGTAAATCGATTATAATAAAATATTTTCACACAGAAAAACTACCGAGTGTTCTTCACACGATACTTTTCCAAATTCCCAATTTTTGTAGAAATTTATCATCACGATTTTCTTATTAAAAAATCCCAAAAATGAGCTGTTTTTGACTGTTACAACTAGGCACAATTAGGCTACGAAAGTCACGAAAACATTTTTTTTAGGATCCCTAGCAACCTAAGAGCTTATTCTGCCGAATATGATGTTCGATAGTAATAAAAATTCGAAATGAAAAAGAATATTCGTTGCATTCCAATGATGCAAGCTTCAACCGCATGATTCATGACATCTTTCACGCTGTACTCTTTTTTTGTTCATCCAAAATGTTCCGAAACTAAAGTTGCCTACATGTTCTTCCCATTTCCATTAGCTGCTGAAAAATGTCTCACTCGGACTATCGATTGAATTCTATTGGAGGCTCCATTGTATTGTACGCTTTTGTTGAAAGAATGGTTGTACGTTCTAGTAAACCTAGTAATAGCCATAGTGTTAAGAGCATTCGAGGAACGATAGACCCCCTAAAATCGTGTTATATATACATATGGGTGTGTGTATGTATATGTATCAAGACGCAGGCTATTAGGAGTGTGAGCTCCGAAGAGAAAAGGCAGCCAGCAGGTACGATCCAGCTGGTACAATGAGAATCGAAGGTAGCGAGAGGAAGAGAGAAAGACGTATAGAACGGATAGAAGGAGAAATACGTACTTTTCCGGGGTCTAACCGTAGGTGGAATGAGTAAGAAAGAGCTATGTAGAATCTATGAACACAGAGACGGTGTGGCTCGACACACAGCAGAGAAAACGCTCAACACCGTAGAGCTTGGGCAGAGCTCAAAATTACACGTGAACGTACACACACACACCTATGTAGACGATTCTAGGAATCTCTTTGAGAGGTTTCTAATAGGCAGGTGAATATCCCTTTTAGACTCAACTGTTGGGTTCTTCTCCTCTTCCGTCCTTCTCCATGTGTGTGTGTGTGTGTTGGTGTGGGTGTGTGTGTGTGTGTGTGTGTGTGCGTGTGTGTGTGTGTGTGTGTGTGTGTGTGTGTGTGTGTGTTTGTGAACGAAGTTACACACGAACGTTATCCTTAATGGTAAAGGGACAACATTCTACCACGTCCATTGTCATTATTACGCCTACATAAAATCAAATTGCAAGATTAATCTTTTTCTTGTAAAGCACGCCATGTTTTTTTTTGTAATGCACACCAGTCTCGTGAAAAAAAAGATGATTGCAAGGAAAATATGACTTCTTGAGGTGCTAAGAATGCAAGCTCGGCATGTCAAGAAAATTAAGAGCTGACGCTTTACCTGCGCTTCGTTTACATTCAACCGGAAATGATTTGAAGAACGTAGAGTCAGAATTCGTCGGCATGTGTCTTTCACACATACACACACACACACACACACACACACACGCGCGCGCGCGCGCGCACACACACACACAACCACACACACACACACACACACACACACACACACACACACACACACACACACACACACACACACACACACACACACACACACACACACACACACACACACACACACACACACACACACACAAACACACAAACACACACACACACACACAAACACACACACACACACACACACACACACACACACACGCGCGCGCGCGCGCGCGCGCACACACACGTACACGTGTGTGTGTGTATTTACAGGTGAATATATATACTTATGTTCATCTGTACACACAGGCACTCGGATTTATATACGTATAATTTCAAGGCACTCGACTTCGAGGATGATCTTGAAGTTTGCATCGTGGGAACGAAACGAGAACTAATGATTTCCCGTTGATCAAATTTCCTTTCGGCCGATTTAGGTGATAACAATCACTGGAATACTTTTACGTATTTCCATTGGTTATTAACGACCACAAGTTGCTATAAAAAAGAAGGTTGTTTCTAGTAATAAAAATAAACAAATAAAAATGAAAAAGAAAAATCGTTACATTTCAACGTCATCTTCGAAGATCGTCCTCCCTGTATGGTATTGGAGTTTGCATTGTCGGAATGCAGCGAAAATTGTTATTTTTGTATTTCTTTATTTTTATCACTTTCGAAACTCTTTTTTTCAGGTTTAGTTTATGGATTAGTAAATAAGGATGTATAAAAATGGATAAGTAAGATAAGTAAGAAAATGGATAAGGATCTTTAAAAATGTTGCAGTAATTTTTAGGCTCAGTGTGGCAACAAAAAAAATTACGCGATGAGGAAAAAAATGTTTCCGGTGCAGTTCAACGATGTAAACTTCATTACCATCTCCCTGTGGCCTATTGTCCCGATACATACCATTATGTAAATGCCGATGTCTTTACAATAGCATTTAGACAAATGTAAGCATTCGTATATGAAGGCGATTTTAAGGACCACCGTGTCTCCAGAATCAACGAACCATTAAAAAAGGTTGAAGTGCCGTCCCCAAAACAGGCAGATGCTCTGAGAGTCAATATCAGATATAATGAACTCAAAGTATCTTACTCATATAGATATATACCAATGAGGTATTCCGGTATTGCAGTAAAAGAAAGGAGCGAATGATTCGCGAAATAATATTTTCACGCTTCACGTTTTTTGACCGCTGGCGTACGACTTGAAATATTGTTTCTAGGGGAAAAAAATTGAGACGAAAAAAGGGTCGAGAATTTCATTCCCTACATGTTTGTTTATGTTCATTTATGCCCTAAAGTAAAAAATGAACGAGATAATGCTATAGTCGCTTTTTTTCAGGTTTAATTCGAAAAATATTGATGGAAGAGAAAAACCTGTAATGACCAAAGTTGTAAAGCACTCGACTTCCTACAAGTTTAGTCATGACCATCTTTACTTAAAAATTGTAAATCGCCGAGTTATTCAACAAAAACCATTTTCCATTAAATTTAAGACGACGATATAAACTGAACGCGAGTCCGGCCCAGAATGAAACTTACACATGTTGCTTTACACTAATAAAAGAAAATTCAGTGTAAATTTCAACAGGATCAACATAGTCATTGGAGTTGAAGAATAAAAAATGAATTTTTTCTTTTTTTTAGTGTTGAAAATCTTGATTTTTTTTTCAAAATAGTTAATAGAAAAACGCAACTTTTTTTGTAGCGGACATTTTTTCGTACGACGAGAAAATCAATACGATCGGTCATTTGAAATTTTATCACGTGCAAAATCTTATCTCCGAGTTAGCCAAGTTAGCGAGCTGATAAACGTCTGAAAAAAATGCCTCAAATATATAAAAAAATAATCAAAATATATGATATAAAAACATCATCAACTTTGAAAAAGATCGAAGAAGGTCAAGCTTTGAGGCCGTTCGAAAACACCTAGAATACCTCATATATATATATGCACACACACACACACACACACACACACATATATATATATATATATATATATATATATATATATATATATATATATATATATATATATATATATATATATATATATATATATATATATCTTCGAATCGGAACAATCGGAAAACACGTATCGACTTCCACGTAGACACAATCGAGTCTTTTGATGGGGGGCCACGTCGATATTACACAGCTTCTCTTTACCTCCCTCCCACCCTCCCTCTCTCTCCCTCTCTCTCTCTCTCTCTCTAGTCAATACGTATATATACATCGATTCTTTTCTGTTTTTTTTTCTTTTATTCGGCTGCTCGACTTTTTTCCTTCGTTCTCTGTCAGGTGGCCGCACTTTCGCTGTCTCACGACCTCGCTTGCATCGAGTTTCGGGTATCAATGGCACTATACGTCGCTATACACACTGGTATGGCATACCAGCCCCATTTATATTCTGTATACGTGTAAGTACAGGACGAAACGTCGATATACACATAAAATGAATGGGCATATATTTTTGCCCCAAACGAGGGGCGAAACGAAGGAAATGCCGCCTGGACGTTTCCTCTCGAATCAGATCGGTTGGCCGATACGTCGCAAATCATATCGCGAATATTGTCGAACACATCGATACATGAGCGAACATCGTGTTGTGGTTGAAGCGACGATTTTTTACGCTTCAATCGACGCCGACAAAGCTTCGATAAATTTATCAGATTTCTTTCCCGCTTCAACTTTTTTTTTCGTGTTGAAAAGTGTTACAAAATAAAAATTGTATACACGCTTTATCCTTTGGGTCGGCTTAAGCTTGGGGCTGGAAAACAGGGCGAGCTTCAATTCTTTTTTTTCCGATGTGGGTATTGAGCTGACGAGATCGGGATTTTATACACGAGTAATACATAGTCCCGACATGCTTGAGTTTTTTTTTAAATCGAAATATATTGATAAGCAATGAAGTTATTCCCGAGAATAAATTTCGCTCCGGTTACAAGAAAGACCTGATCAGGCATCCTGATTTCTTTTTCCGGCCTTGATGAGGATTTTTTTTTATCAAGCCCTGATCATTTTCGAAACGCAATCCCTAATTCTGGCCTGATCGGGGTAAAATATCAAAGCCTGATCAGGGTAAAATATCAAGGCCTGGTCAGGGTAAAAAATCTAGGCCTGATCAGGGTACAAAATCAAGGCCGGACATGCAGTTCAGAGAGAGAAGTTCACTGCTGCGTCGGAAACCATCATCTCTTCACATCCTTCATTGCACTGCCAAAAAAATGTTTAATTAAAATAAAATCTATTTAAATCAAACAGGTTTTTTCCCTGTCTCACGGCCTACTACGATCCTGTTTGTTTCAAATATATTTTTTAGAAAATAGAATATAGAAAAGAATATTTCATGGATTCAAAATAAAATGAAACACTTAATTTAGAGTTCTACCTCAATGATTTCGTATCATAATTCGTCATTCCCTGGCCTTCTGAAATGTTCTTTTTCGAAGAAAATATTTCGCCGCCTCAACATTTATCTTAGTCGCAGATATGACATAAGGGACCTCGTGAATTCCTATAATTATTTATTGTATCACATAAACTATATCCATTAGTTAATATCACTGTGATAATTAAAGAGTTTTATCGAATATCATCGATTTTTCAAATGTCAGGCCAGCCTGACAATATTTCTACTGGGCTAGTATTTGAACAAAGTGCCAAGAGTTGAAACGTCAAATAGAAAAAGTCCTTTCAGAATGGTAACAACGAATTCGCACTACCGGATACTGTTTGAAATGTTGAAAATTACGAAAATGACAAACTGTAGAAAAAAATATCGATTTTCGGCAAAAAACAACTTTAATAATTTGATATTAACAAACAGATAAACATATCAAGAATTCATCCAGAAATCATCACGGAAACATATCAAAAAATCAGGTCGTACGGTAAAAAATGTTGTAAATTATGATTTGTCCTAATTTTGAGTAAATCGGGGGGATATATTTTGAGATTGGTTGACCCCGTTTCGTAAAACACAGTTTCGAGAAAAAAATCAAAAGAAAAAAGTTGGCTGTAGCAGAGCGGGCGATTCGATGCTTCACAAAAATCGTTTTAACCAGGTCAATTTTCGGAATTCCAACAAATTCTTTGTTGCAACTTAAAGTCAAGACCCTAGGCTATAAAAGTGTCCAATAAAAAGTCGTTTTTAGGGTTCCGTACCCGAAAGGCAAATCTGAACCTTATTAATGACACTCTGCTGTCTGTCCGTCCGTATGTCACGGGTCTCGAGCTCGTAAACGGAATGAGTTACAAACCTGAAAGTTTCATACTTCGTGTAGAATGTTGACCCAAAACCGAATATTGCATTAGAAATTCCATTAAATTATTTATTACGGGGGTCCCATTCATGAAAAATGAGCAGATTTTTTTTTTACCCTGGCATGTGGTGTGTCATATTTTTAAACTCATTGAGTAGAGTAGAAATATATTTTTTTCTTCTTTACCTTCAAAAATAAAGAAATGGCGGGCCGACAAAGTTGTCAGTTTTAGACAATTTTTGTTTTAATTTAATTACTATTAATTGGTTTATTTTTGTTACAATTTTGTTTGTCTATCTCAGAAACTAAACTAGCCAGGAATTTGGAATTTATGTATATTATGTACCATATACTGTATTTAAACAACAAATACTGAAAACGCCGATTTGTAATGCTATATATAATAATTTATTTAATACACGATACAATAAATTTATAATGAAAATATATAAAATTATTGTTATTTAAATTTTGACAATACCAAATGACTTATGTTAGGAGTCGGTGCCAGCCAAGAAGCAGAGATTGACGTCGCAGAAGAAACGAGATTGCAGATTTAAAAAAGCCCGTGGATCGCAGATTTCATTTATTTGCCTTCGTCTCCTTTTTTGCGAAAAATGTGACAATATTGGCAATTGGCTGGTAGTGACTCCAAAAATCAGTTATTCGGGATTGTAAATATTTAAATAAGAATAATTTTATATATTTTCATTATTAGCTTACAGTAGGAGTATACAAAACTTTCTATGGCTATCGTCACCCCATATGGTTTCAGTTCAGTACTTCCCAAAAACTAACAAGGAACATCCCTAAGGTGACACCCTTCGATTATGTTGAAATTTGGATATGTTATAAAGCACCGAAAAGTAAGCGATGCGTATTTTTTTTATCGGCGAAAAAAATGTTTTTAAGGGCTGAAATGCACCCTCAAAAATGGGGATGTTTCTCGTTTTTCGTCGATAACGTTTTGACGGTACGAGATATTTAAAAACTTCAAATTCCAACAATGTTTATTTTTTTCTGTACTATACATTGGAGATGAGAACGATAACGTTATCGACGAAAAACACCCCAATTTTCGAGGGTTCGATTCACCTCTTAAAACTGTTTTTCCGGCGATAAAAAAAAATACGTATCGCTTACTTTTCGGTGCTTTATAACATATCCAAATTTCAACTAAATCGAAGGGTATCACCTGAGGGATGTAAGACAGAAAAAAGCATTACCCAATCAAATATCTAGTTAAAAAAAAGTTTATTGGTCATATGTATGAAACCCTCGACCGCACTTGGCCGAGTTTTTTTCTCTAAAAATCAAGCTCATGCAGACCCCCTGAGTTTCCATTATCTACTGGACGTTACTTTCTTTCTACACTGTCAATGAATTTTCATTAGCCTCAACTATAGAATTTCATACGATTATATTGCCGATTTCTACTCAAGCACTCCGAAAATTCTACTCACGTATTTTTTCGACTACAAACTACGACGAAAGTCTCCTCGGTTTCTTCGCAAACGTAACAATGCGTCGATTTTACTCCAATTCGAAAGAAAAGATCGGAAATTCCAGATTTGTTTGATCACCCCATTGGCAGGACGGAATTCGTAAAACACTCAAATGAACACCGCGAAGATCGAGAGCATCGGATGTGGTTTCAACCAATCGGAGTGGTTAACCTCACGTGTAAAAAAGGACGGGGGAAAAAAACAAGTTTCGACGAAACCTCCGAAGGAGGAGGCAGCACGAACAGTCTCGTTACCTATTGGCGCACACTATTTGAACGAGTCTACGCACATACGTTCGTATCGAATACCACACGCTGGTGTCAAGTGCTACCGTTGCTTGTCGGTGAAGCAAAAAAAAAATGAAAGATCGTGTGTAAGCGCTTGTAACGCTATTAACTGTCGAACGTGCATACCACCTCGATGCACGGTAGAAGTAGAAAGTGTTAATTAAGCGTGACGTTACGTATATATAGTTCCATATAACAGGGAGAAGTCTGCGGGCATGCGAAGTGAGTCGACTGTGCAAACTCCTTCAATGTATTATAGTAGTACTACGAGTTATTGTCAATGGTCCTGAGAGAGAGAGAGAGAGAGAGAGAGAGAGAGAGAGAGAGAGAGAGAGAGAGAGAGAGAGAAATTCATTTCAGAGTTACCTTTTCTCTATTTTCTCTTTTCTTCTTCACGCTTCGTCGAGTTTCACAATACTCAAGACACCATAACTATAGTATGCTCCTCGAATTGTTTACGATCGATGGCAAACCGCAATTTCATTTGTCATCACCATATGCGCGTACACGTAGCGGTAAATGTTTATAATAGCTAAAAACTCTTGATCGAATGCACGTCAGTGAGAAAAAAAAAGCATTTTCATCTCAATCGCGTAGCCTATTTATTTTAAGAACCTATGGTAAGACATTTAAGGGGAGGGTAGGGGTTTCAGCGTGAAAAAAAAACACTTTTTTGCGATTTTTTTCCATCTATATAGATAGAGTAAATTTATTGAAACCTCTTGTACATTGTTAAGTGTCATTTCAAGACCATTCCGTGAAATTTGTACGCGAAAATATCCACAAACAAGCCGGTGCCGCGTTTTTCTCGAAACCACTTTTTCAAAGTCCGTGTTCACTGTCATTTGAAAACTACATGACCCATTTATTTCAAACTTGGTACACACTTTCTACATATAAAATACCTCCCCCCCAACGATGAGTTTGAGATTTTTTTTACATTGAGGGGGTTTTCCAGCCCGAAAATGGCGGAATTTTTCGTGAAAAATAGCACTTTTCACTTTACATGACCACCAAAAATTTAGAAATGAAAAAAAAACATTATCAAAGACCGTTGGGGGAGGATGATACTTTGACTAAATTTTAATGGTACTTGATTTCAGATAATTTATTGCTGAGATACAGTGAACACCGCAAATCGTGTTTTTCCAAAGGCGTTGTTGGAAAAGCTTTGTCACCGGCTTGTTTGTGGATATTTTCGCGTACAAATTTCACGGAATGTTCTGGAAATGACACTTAACAATGTACAAAAGGTTTCAATACATTTACTCTATCCATATAGATGAAAAAAATCGCAAAAACGCGTTTTTTTCACGCTGAAACCCCTACCCTCCCCTTAAAAAAATGCTGACCGGTTGCCCTCGCTCGCAAAACTTGTTAAGTCGTTACAATTGAGTAGAACAAAAAATGACCTCTTCTTATTGGTTCAAATAATGTATAAACATCACAAGAATGACATACCAAGGAATTATAGGAGAAAAAAGTTTTTTCTTAATGGTTAGAGGTCATTTTCCGAAGTGCCTTTGAGCAGTCCGGAACGCACGAAAAAGCCTAGACGTCGAAAGTAGCAATTTGGAGTCGTTTACTCCGGGTGTTGGACAAAAAATGTACAACGACCTAACAACTGAAGACCTAGTATCGAAATGCCTCGGTGGGTACACGCAGAATCCAAATGAGAGCTTCGATTTCGTCATGTGGACTATGGCTCTTACGTCAGTTTTTAAACTTTGAAAGAGTTTTTCTCGAAATTGCGTTTATGAAATCGGGGAATGCTTAATTCGGGCAGTTTCATCCGATGGGCTTGAAATTTTGACTGTAGCTTCTAACAAGGAACATCACTTAAGGGGTCTTCTCACTTTAGACGCTAAAAAAGGCTATTTTCATGAATTTTTTTGATAGATTTATATTATAGGTATTGATATAAAAGTTGTTACACTTAATAAATACACTTTCGAAATATATAAAAAAAATTATTTATTTATTTGAGCTACTATTTATAGGCAAAAATGGTAGTTCAAAAACGGTTTAAGATTCAGTATGTGAATGGCACAGATCATACGATTTTTTATATATGCAGAAATAACAAAATGGCGGACATTTTTCGAAAAAAAACAAAAAAAAATCCTGTTTTTTCACGGTTTTTGGGAATAAAGAAATAGTAAATATTAAAATTTTAAAAAATCCTTTATTTGCGCTATAGGTATAGTTGTAAAGAATATGTGGTTAAAATTTCATAAGGATCGGTTCAGTAGTTTCGAAGATTTTATCAACTTGCCGTCGAAAAACGTTGTTTCGAGAAAAACGCCTTTAAAGTTTGTTTGGGTTACATAAATCCGTTTTTTTCGGTTTTATTCTTAAAACCGTTTTTCCGCAGATAAAAAAATAGGTGTTTGAATAGTTTTCAATGCTTTATCACACATATGAGTTTCAACAAAATCGACGGTGGACACTTAAGTGATGGCCCTTGTTAGACAGATTCTCTCAAGAAGTAGACACGATTTTTACGATCTATCAACAATTCTTTGATGGTTCCGTGGTATGCTGATGACAAAAACATGTTTTGTTTCGCAAAGTGGCAATATTTTGAATATTTTTTTTCGCTAAACAATTATTTAAAATGTTGCCACTTTGCGAAAAAAAAAACATTTTTTAAAAATAATCGTGTTCACTTCTCTAGCATGACTAATGTAAATGGTGATTAAAAAAAAATCTATCATTTATTCTCCTTAAAAAAAAATCGGTACTTCCACACCTGAAGAATAAACCATCCTTTATTATTTTTGTTGCTTTTGCAGTATTCTAAAAAAAATGCCCATAACCGGCACATTTTTCGCTGAGCCACATAGATGTAACACCTTAACGAATACTCTCGCGTAAAATTTGCTGAGAACTCTCTACCTCATCAAATTTGGTAGACAATGTCTCGCTCACAAATTCTTCTAAGGCATTTCTCTCTTAGAAAATTCGCTAACAAATCTCAATTTTACGAAATTTCATAGAATATTCCTCTTTAAAAAAAATTATTACCAAACCTCTTGCTCACAAACGAACCTAAACAATTTCGTTCTCACAAAATATACTCCAAAATTTTTCCCCCGCGAAATGTGGCCTTTCGTTCATAAAATTTGCCAGCGAATTCCTCCCTCGCGAAATTTGCCAACAAATTTCTCCCCGACACAATTGGCTACGAATTTCTCTCTCGCCACGTTTGCTAACAAATTAATTTATGACAAATATGCAAACGAATTCCGCCTTTAGAAAATTTGTCAACTATTTTGTCTCCGACCAACCCAAACATTCTCTCTCATAAAATTTGCCAGCCAATTTCTCTCTCTCTCTTAAAATTGGGCAGCAAGTTTGTTGGAAACAAACTTGTCTCTCTCAAAATTGGCTAACAAATCTCTCTTTCTCATAAAAAATTGGCTAACAAGTTCCTGTCTCCCAAAATATACCAACAAACCTCTCTTTCGTTCAAACTTCGTAGAAACGATACGAAATTTAATTTGAATTAAAATTGAATGCCACTTCGTAGAAACGATTTATAATTGAACGGGCTACATCTACCTAGGTGGGTAAAAAATTATATTTTCCAAAAATAATTTTATTCGATAGGCTTTTAGGTATAGTCCGTGAAAATGTTATGGAAATATTCCTAAAATTGAATGAGGTGCAACTTCTAACAGTCAGCCGGAGGAGCGGTAGCAGAACCATACGTCAAAGTTTAAACGCGTTTATCTCGCAACGCTGTTTTCAAAGTCGGTGGACATGATATCTCGAGACCCACTTGATGGATTATTTCCAAATTTACAGGAGATACGCCGAGAAACATTCAAAGTTCGCTGACGATCTCACTTTTCTAGAATCGATCTTCATTTTTTACTAATTACATAAAAATGACGACTTTTTCCATAGATTTTGTATGCTCGAGCTTCAATTCGTCGCCACGTTGTTAAAAAAATAATTTAAAAAATCAACGATCGTCAACGACTCGTATTCATTGTTACCTTGAATACCCCGTTTAGTTTTTAGATTTCATATGGACCGTTTAAGCTGGAGAGTGTCCACCGCCAAACGTCGCGAAAAAAATTTCATCACCTGCCAGCTGCCATATTTTTGTCGTTGTTCTGTATTTGTTGGTGATTTTTTTTAAGGCTCCCAATATATGTACCCTTGTGTTAAAAAACATGCGTTTATTTTTCACCAACCCTTTCCAGCAAAAATCGAAATTTTGCAATTTTTCGGTCCCTCAAAAAACCCCACAAAATGCTTACTAATAGAAAACTGCGTTATCGTTTTTATCCTGTCTCGGTCCAAATGCAAGATCCACAGCTTCCGAAACAAAAACACCGCAGCCGCACAATAATTCGTAAAGTACCTGGGACAACGCAGTGGAATCAATGGAAAGTGTTAATTGATCGAGTTAAGCCAGGAACGCGACTCGTCCAATAAAATGTATCCCGTATGTACACACGCCAATCCAAGAACCACGTACGACTCTCCGAGAGTTTTGCAGCGCGCTCACCTGCACGCTTTTTCTTCTCAGCGAGGAAAGTATACTGTGTCTTTTGCGGAAATTGCGCGAGATAAAAGTTGAAAAACTACTGCAAGTTTGCCGGACGAGAATACACTCTACGTGTTCGCACGAGACTCTCCCGAAAGTCGTAAACGTGAAATGTAACGTGACGAGGAAGGAGTCGGAGGCCAAATAAAAAGGGACAAGATTAGTTCAAACTCTGTCACTGTGTGCTCGTACAAAGAGAATTCCCGAGCTCGGTTGTCGCAGCCAAGCTCGAATACGTGGATGCCCACGAGACTGTGTGCGAGTCTAATTCAATGAGTATGTCCGCAACTCGGTGCCACTGACAATCCAAATGAGCAATCTGAATTTTCGTGCTTTCCCGTCGAGCTCGACTCAACCAACAAGTCGAAAACTACAAACGCCTTAAACCGACAGTAGTGCGGCTTCGATGGTGACCCATGCTCAGTATCGTTGAACCAATACTTGGATGGGTGACCGTTAAGACGGGGACTTGCGCGCCGGCTACCGAGCGGGAGGTTGATTGAGTTTCCGATATCAAGACAACTTATACTCACAAGGAGACTTAAGGGGGAATTGTCTTTTTTTTCGCAAAATTTACCGCTTTTTGGGAATTTTTTTGTGAAGAAAGTATACAACGGAAAACTTGTGAAACTTGGCATATAGTTTTATTGATCTGTTTACTACATACAAAAAATTTTTTTAACAATTTCATCAAAAAATCCGCCTCCCACCCCCCTCGACGCGCGATGGTCCTTTTTTGATGGTGTGCACGATTACAGCCTTCACGTTCATCCTGCAACGAAAACCCAAAAAGCATTTTACTTTAGACACATATAGCTATCGTTCGATGAAGGGAAAAAAAAAATTGACGATTTGGTGACGTTTTGAACTTGAAGTATCGATTTTTCGAAAAAAAATTGATCGATTTTTTGTTATAAATAAAAAACTATTAAACGTATTGCTTTTTTGCTTCATCAAACGATAAAAGGATGTCAGCTGAGCATTCTGTCCAAATTTGAAGGCAATCGGTTGAATAGTTTTTGAGAAATCGTGCACACCATCAAAAAAGGACCATCGCGCGTCGAGGGGGGTGGGAGGCGGATTTTTTGATGAAATTGTTTAAAAAATTTTTTGTATGTAGTAAACAGATCAATAAAACTATATGCCAAGTTTCACAAGTTTTCCGTTGTATACTTTCTTCACAAAAAAATTCCCAAAAAGCGGTAAATTTTGCGAAAAAAAAGACAATCCCCCCTTAAGTGTCCGCCTTCGATTTTGTTGAAACTCATATATGTGATGAAGCAGTCAAAACTATTAGACACGTATTTTTTTATCGGCGGAAAAAACGGTTTCAAAGGGGAAACGACCCCCCAAAGAAAGGCGTGTCACCCCTTAAGGCGGGAGCCTGAATTAGAAAGTACAAAAAAGCGTTTTTTCGGGAATTTTTTTAGAAGGGAATAAACAAGTGAGCCCTGTAAACATTGAGGTATCTTTTCGTGTACATTTGAAATGTATAAAAAAATGTTCAACATGAAACAATAAATGACTGCAGATTTATCAGCCTATTCCATGTGCGTCTTGCCACTGCAGTCCCCAATCGCCGGGAAATATGCAGCTCGTAATTCTTGACTGAACCAAATAAACCAATAAAACTTTCAATTGTCTAATATTTTTCTTCTGCGTGAACTAAGAAAAAGCTGAAAAAATCGTGAAATTATAACTTTTCTCAGGTTTGAAAAGAAAATGTGTTAAAAAACACCTTTAACCGTGCTATAAAAATTATTTAAAAAGACTTTTTCAACGACCCTTCTAATTTACTTTGAAGAGATTTTCATACTGAAGAAAATAAACTTTGGTTTGATTCATTAGGTCGTTTAGTTTTTTTTGCTATCACGCCCGCCTATTTGGAAAAATGATGAAAATGAAAACTGGAGAAAACGCGCCTGAAAGATTTCAATAATAGGAAATATGAATATCAAATATCAATCGCTTCTCTGCTTTTCGCCTTGTATCTTCGAAAATATTTACAATTGTCCTCTGTAACATTGTAAATATATTCTTGGATAGTTTATCTTTCGATTTAAGCAATAAAAAAAAAACGATTTTTCGGATCTTTTAATTCAGGCTTCCCCCTTAATATAGATTTTCTCAATACTTCCATACTGAATTTTCCATTGCTTTCCATTAAGGGATTACCCCCACTTGCGATTTTGAAAAAATCGATTTTTTTTATTGCATTTTTTTTAAGTATAAGTATCTGAGAATATGTCCTGAAAATTTCAAGTCGATCCGAACAAACTTGACTGAGATATGAGCGTTGAAAGAGAAGAATCCGCGTTGAAAGAGCGTTGAAAGAGAAACTTCAAACGCGTTTTTCTCAAAATGGCATTTCTGAAGTCGGTGACCAAGATTACTCGAACACTAATGAACCGATCTTCTTGAAATTTTGCAGGCTTATTTAATACATAAAAATGTAGTCTTTAATCGCTCGATTTTTTTTTCGAAAAAAATGGCCGTTTTATAGCCAAAAAACGGCCGTTTTTTTTTCGTTAAAATCGAACCATTAACTTTGACTGTCCGCCATTTTGTGAAAAATGAATATTTTTTAAAATCCTTCGATTAAAGACTAGTTTATACTTATATTTGACTAAATCCATCCGCATTTTTTTTTCAGATGATCCACTTCGCCGCAATGTTGATCACCGCAAACCGTGTATATAAAAACATTATTTCATTGACGGCCATTTGCCACTAAACAATGTAATATTTTTCAATACAAAAATTACTGAAAGTTCTTCAAGATGTGTTCTTTAAGATGGTGCATTGATCGATTAGAAAGTTTTGTAGTTTTCTTTAAAAAAATTCATGCAAAAGGCCTTTTTTTGCGCTACAAGTGGGGGTAACGCCTTAAACGAATTTTGGATTTTGCTTCATTCAGATCGGTGGACTGCTTATGGTTAAAACAGCAAAACCACCCCTCGACACGCCTATCTTTGAGGGGTGGTTTCCCCCCTTAAACCCGTTTTTCAACAGATAACAAAAATACGTGTCTAATAGTTTTCAATGCTCTATCACAATATATGAGTTTCAACAAAATCGAAGGCGGGCACTCAAGTGATGTTCCTTGTCAGCTAAATACAGCCAGTTTGAATCAACGACGGTTCCGCCTAGTTTCCCTGTGCCCTCGTGCAAATGCAATACGATATAAGGCACATTTCAAACAGCCGGTCGGTTCTAGCTGAGTGACAAAAACTCAATGGGCGGTTTTGAATAGGATCATCATGGACTCGGAGAATTTCGCTTGATTTACCCCGATATTATTAGTTTTCCCGAAAAGGGCACTTGAAAAATTGCTGAAAAAGAATCGAAAGCGTATGCATGGAAAAAGTATCCTCTGTACCACACTCTGGAGTGGTCTCTGTGAATCTCAAAATAGTGAGCTTAAAAATGTGGGGGATAAACATGAAAGGGATGACATCACAAGAGCCCTTAAGGGTATACGAGCCAAAATTGCCAATAATAAGAACAATCGACGCAAATAAATATTGAACCTGACCACTCCAAGTAAAAATATAATGAAAGCCATTTTCGTTCGAATCAACGGAGACAAATGTAATTTGAGTGGGTGTTAGTGGGTGGGATTTAACATCGTTAGGTCAGGGAATTTCGAGCCGCACATACGGCCTCAAACAGACTGCTACTAGGTTTAGGCGTGTATTATCAGTCTGATTGTTCGTGCCGAAACGCACACGCGTTCTCTCAATCAAATTAGTGCCCGACGACAATGTACGCTCAACGGGAGGATCACTGGATGTTGAATTTGGATCGCTGCATCGAATCTGGGAGAGAGACGGAGAGAAAGAGAGAGAGAGAGAGAGGGTGTTCGATATAGAGCGTGGATACACTCAGGGCACAGCAATGCACACATTGAAAGCAGACGAAGCACGTACTTGAGGTCTCCGTGGCTCAAGCATATAAATGGCCACGCATACCACCACGGACCAGGTTAAAGCTAAAGCATCGATGTGCAATATACTCACGGGTATATATATGTGTGCAAATGAGGATAGCTCGTACATGGACTTCGAGGATGAACATCAACGACGTCAGTGTCAGCCATTTACTGTCTCTCTCCCTCTCTCTCTCTCTCTCTCTCTCTCTCTCTCTCTCTCTCTCTCTCTCTCTCTCTTTCTCCATCTATCTATCTCTCTCTCATTCTCGATTGTACAGGTCTATCGTACTCCGCCATAACGTGTATGCATAATTCGAGACAATGTAACTCGCTGAATACACCGAACAATTAGTGTATACGCGGTCGTATTGTACGGAGTACCACTGCTGGATGAGGTGGAGTGTAAATTCAAGTTTGACCGGGGAAACAAAGAAATGCGACAGGATCAAAGGTCATCGCCGAAAATTAATAAATTTGGTGGGAAATGTCTGGCAACGATGTACCGCGAATTGAATGGATTTTTGAAGTACGTTATTGGCTCCTATAGTTTCGTTGAACGACGTACTTCATGACGTCTTAAATTCACGTTTTTTTTTAATTATTTTAATTTAGAGGGAAGGTTTAATGGTGCGATTAACATTTTTTTTTAACGAGCAGATACGTTGTTGCAAAATGTAACTAGGAGGTTCGTTGTTGGGGATGCAGGATTCTGGGACCATGATATCGTGCCAACCAAAACTACTGGCACTTGGAGAGTTGCGTGTATATTGTTTCCAGAAGCAGAGAAGATGGTAAATGGTTAAGCGGAAAACTGGGTCATTGGAAATGTAGCGAGTACTTCGAAGCGCCCATTTATAGATTAATTGCACAAAACATTTCGGATTCAAGTATTTCGCAACAGGCATTGATTATTCATGAATGGAAAAGATTTATGCAGGTAAAAGTGATGGCCGTGGACCGTACAATGTTAATCTTGTGCGGCAAATACCCGCGCGGAAATGGGGTCAAGGCGCTTGTCTCAAATTTACTGCGACCCTAGTTTGGAAGTGTCGTAGTAATCCAGTAAAAAAATACGAAAACTCAGCACTTTTTAGCGTAGAATATGGATTTTTTACTGAAGGTAGATGGTTGCATACTGAAAGTAACCCCAATAAAATTTTGCCCCTCAACTCGCCCCAACCCTAAGAAATAGGGGTTGAAAACTTAAAAATCGCCGTATCTCAATAATGAATAGCCCGATCAATAATGGTTTCAAACAAAAGTTGTTTGGAATAACAAAATTTGTATAAAGTTATCTGGCGTCCAACCCTTTATCTTTGAAAATAGCGGCACAAAAACGATTCGAAAATTCGGGGTTGATGCGTGGTGAGTGGTGCTTTCGTGTTTTTGTGCCGCTATTTTCAAAGATAGGGGATTGGACGTCAGATAACTTTATACGTATTTTATTATTCCAAACAACTTTTGTTTGAACCATTTTTGGTTCGGGTTATTAATTATCGAGATACGGCGATTTTTAAGTTTTCAACCCCTATTTCTTGGGGTTGGGGCAAGTTAAGGGGCAACATTGTATTGGGGTTACTTTCAGTGTGCAAACCATTTACCTTCAGTCAAAAATTCTTATTCTACGCTGAAAAATGCTGGGTTTTCGTCTCTTTTACTGGACTATAGGAATTGCGACAAGGAACGTCACCTCGATGTCTGCCTTCTATTTCCTTAAGACTCATATATATATGGTAGAGCATTAAAAACTATTGGATACGTTCTGCCTCCCCGGCGGAAAAACTTTTTTGAGGGGTGAAACCACCCCTTGGAGTGAAACATATGAAGGGTTGATTTCGCCCAAACAAAAACGAAAATTCTCCCCATGCAAAACGATCAGAAACACACTATGAGTAAATTGAAAAAAAGGATTGAGGGATGAATCAAGCCTTTATTTTCCTTTCTCTCACCCTACATTGAAAAAAGGTGCATTGAATTGGGGAAAACGAGTAGCACTTTCAAGAGGGGATGAAATTATAGTTTACGGGTTTTTGCATTCTAGACGGATAGCAAGCTTAAGGGGGCAAACCAGCCTTTACACTATGTTCGTCATCGCAGAAGTTTTTTCTGTATTTAAAATTTGTATGCTGATTCAAGACATTTCTACAAACTCCAAGCGGATGTTTACGTCTGGAACAATTTGCGAAAATCGATAGTCTGACGTAGAAATTCTGTAAAAAATCGAAAAACAATCGAAGCTCGGTAATTTTAGAGTAAAAACCATTGCGAAGAGAATGCGCGTAGAGCGGGGTTTCAAATCGTAACATAAAATAAATGATCGGCGTTTCAATGAAGAAACTTTTTTGTGTTAAATTGCAAAAAAAATTGGATATTTAATTTTTTAAATTCTGAATCCATATCAATGTATTTTTCCCCCTTAACACGAATTCGCCGTCATTTTTCGCAAAAATTCAATTTTTTGAATAAAGAATCATCAAAAGTGTTCGAAAAGACGTTTGCCGCGTTTAGCCCGCGCAGATTTGAGCTTTTGACAAAAACTCGATGATATTCATATTCGGCGAAAAAATTTCGATTAGATAGACTCTTGGAATAGTTTAAGAGTCGAAAAAAAATCTTTCAACCTGCTTGGCCAGTTGTCCCGAAATTGCCAAAATAGCAAAATTTCAAACAGCCGTCGCGTCAATTCTATTTGAGTAACAAAAACGCAATGGGAGAGTTCGAACAGGATTTTGGTAGAATTAGAGAATGCCGCTTCATTCATGTCGATATCTAAATCAGTTTACCCAAAAAGTCTACTTCAAAAACGGCCTGAAAGAGGCCGTATGTAAAAATTAGAAAAAAATCGATGCTCCGTCTTTAAAATTCTGCCAAGAATGGAAAAATAATCACAGGTCAATAAATCAAACGGCACCTCAAAGAGCAAACGACAACGAAGAGAATAAGTACAGAATGGAGTTGAAAATTGAAGCAGAAAAGAAATGATGAACAGTTTAGTGAATTAAGTTTTTTTTTGGTCGAGGTTCGAAAAAAAAAATTGTTTCTTAATCTCTGTTTTATAAGTCTACATCGAGGTATTTTTACCTCCTGAATACGAATTTACCACTAATTTTCCCTAAAACCTTCAGATGTCGTTAAAAATCGACGAAAACATATGAAATCCGGCAATAATTTAAAAAATCCGTCAACTTATATTTTTCCCCCCTTTAAAGTGTTCGCCGTTACGCTTAATTTATTGCACCCTTTTCGAATGTGGAATGAGAGGAATTAAAATTTAAAAAGTGGTTCATCCCTTAATTCTTGTTTTTTCCGTTCTACCCATAATGGATTTCTGGTTGTTTTGCATCAGAAGAATTTTAGATTCTGTTCCACTGAATCCGGTGACTGCTTGCAGGTGAAACTGCAAATTCAGCCCTCAACATGCTTCAGTCTAAGGGGTGTTTTCACCCCTTCGAACTGTTTTTGCGCCGGTAAAAAAAGACGTATTTAATAGTTTTTTATGCTCTACCCTATACATGAGTTTCAACAAAACCAAAGGCGGACACCATGATGATGTTCCTTGTGGGAGGACGATCGCATTTCGACACTGAGAACCCTTAAATGCTTTATTTGTAAATGCCATTAAGTCATTTATGCCATTTTATTAAAGTCATTTTATCTCAGCAAGCCATTGAATTGTCAGAAAATGTATAGTCCATCATAACAACAATCCATATTTAGTGTCATCAAAGTTATCTAATCTCAATTTTACGTTACGTCGCGAAAATCTCCGATCAAAATTCCCTGGAATATTTGATTTTCGAATTTCGATCCGTCATTTTGAGTTTGCAACGAATAGCATCACATTGACATTCAGCGGCAGTGAAAATATCAATGCATAATTTCACGAGACATATCATTTTATGAGGCAAAGTTAATTTAACGATTCCCAATTCCAATGAAATTGGATATCCAAAATGGGTCAATTCTATTCCAGATTGTCCTGATGATAGGCCCTAACGGGTCTCCTTTTTCGACAGTTTTTTTCCAATTTTTGGCCATCCACACCGCACATCCCTTCTATTGGAACCCAGTGAAGCTGGATTGTGGTGATTCCTATATTGCACGTTATTCCAACCTTTTCTCCCAGACGGGTTTCACTTCAATCAAACGAAGACATCCACACCCGGTTTTGTACTCTCTCAAACGCGGTTGATGCTACGAAATCGAAAAGCGTACATCCAGCAAACATACACTATCCATTAAATGCAGAGTAACTCGCGCCTCAATGAGCGAAATTCTGATTCCACCAACGCGTATGCGGAGTTCCACGATCCTAGGGCTCATCGGAAGCGGGATGATGATTGCGTTTACATCGTATTACGAGATTCCGCGCGTGACTAGATTCTCATCCGAAGCATTCCTCCGTCACTTGCAGGTATCTCCAAAGAGTATCGCCGTGAAAT